>PVKM010021692.1:0-11604 GCA_004027735.1 Carollia perspicillata | reverse complement strand
TGGGGGACAATTACTCAGTCTCCCCTTATTCTCTCCTGCTCTTTTCTGAATGTTGCCTGGGTGTGTGGCAGGTGGAGTAGGGGGCTCACTTGGCTTTTGTGGGGCACAGGGAGGCAGCATTTATGTATATATTTATATAGTCCCTTGAGTCCCCTACTTGCTGGGTGGTCTGCCGGTCTATGGGGCTGAGGCCAATGGCTGGTGTCCCTCTCTGGGTTTGATCAAGGCCAGTAGCTGACTCTCCCTACCTCCACTCTGGCTAGCATGGTAAGCTTTGTCTTTCTGTCACATCATCTTGTCTTCCTATGAGCCAATCTCTGTCCTGGGCTGCCCCGAGGCTCCCTGTCACAGTGAGCCTCGGGGCAAGTCCATTGAATGTCCACTCAGCTGCGGTCCCCGATTTGCTGGTGAGAGTGAGGATGGGCTGCTGTGGGCGCTTCTGCGCCCTATCTGTGTCACTGAAACTCAGGGAGGCTTAGCAAAGCTGAGCCGAATTGGGTGTCTGTGCCTCTCTGTGCTGCCATGACCCAATTCATGTTGATGAGGCTGTAGCCCGCGGGGCGCCTGTGCAGGAAGTACCTCCCAGGGCCAGAGCCCCCACCGTGAGCGGGAGAAACAGTGAGGGCACATGCTATACTCCCTTTTGGCTAAATCCAGCCTCTTTCTCCTTCCTCTGTCCCTCTCGCCATGCTTTCTTTCCCTCATCACTCCCTGCATTCTCTGCAAAATAAACCCCTTCTCCCACAGGGTGAAGAGTCTCATAGCTTAGCTGTCTTGGGCCCGGGATTGCTTTGTCCAGACTACAGAAGAATTCCAGACTACAGAAGAGGCTGAATTCTAACTGGGCTTAAAAGGGACATCAAGAAATTTTGAAACAGTACATCTCAAGACAATTACTTCACTTGTTTGGATGTAAATTCTGGCTTCTGATGACAATTGCTGACCCTTTCCTCTTTCTTTCTGTTCATTCCTTCTGTTAAAACAAATCTTTACCTTTCCCCAGGCAGATGGATTCCTCGGGCTCGGGACACATTGCAGATGCTTCACAAATTTCCTCTTTAAAGGAGCCTCACACCGTTCTGCAGAAGGTGAAACCCAGGTGTGGAAAAGTTAGCAGAGGTACTACTCATGGTTCCGAGTTCACAGGAACACAACTGGAATATCAGGCCAGGTCTTGACTTCTAGGCCTCCTCGTCTCACGACCATGCCCTAGCACACCTGAAGTGAACGCTGTACCTGGGATCCCAGGGAAATAAGATTGAAGAGGAGGAGAAGGACTGGAAGTCACGCAGAGAACTTGAGAATGGATGGGGGGACAACAGGTGTGGGTGAACAGTTTGGGGGGAAGTGGGGTGTGATAGAAGCAAAGAGCAGGCCACCAGGGTTTCATTTCCATTACTGTTCCGGGGGAGCTCTTTCCTTCCGGGAGGACTGTTTTGAGAGCTCAAGGAACTCCACCTGCACGAATCCCCTCCAAAGAGCAGCAGGGCTGGTCTCAAGCCTCAGAGTCCCTTCCCTACTCCAGGTGGCATGGGGCGAGACTGGGAGACCCTCGAGATGTCTTCAGGATCTTTCTGCCCAGCACCCGTGCTGCTCCTCTGCTCTGTGCAATGACCCTTTCTCCCATGTTCCTTCCTGGCAGCTAGACACTGATGAGGGACAAGCACTATATAAATGCCAGCAGACGAGGCCGTGCCTGTCCCCGGGATAAACAGACCTTCGGTGTCAGTCCTGCACCTTTCATGAACACAGACACGTATCTCCCAAGAAGGGGAAACATGTTGGTATTGTGTCTCCATTTATTTCTGCGATTTACTCTCAATCTTGGTAGCAGAATGCTGTGCTCAGGTTTTTTTGTTGTTGTTGCTTCTTTTTTGGTATTATTGATTTTTTTCCAGAGGGACTTTATGGTTTGTTATTTTAATTTCCTGAATTCATATTCAGGAAATGGGATGCTTTTTTTTTTCTGATTGCTCTTCCACAGCAACAAAAATAATAACTATCGTTTGTATACTGCTCTCACATGCATTATCTCATACAAATTCATGAGACCTGGAGCCAGAGGAAACAAATTCCAGTCTCGATTCCACTTCCTACTCCCTGTGTGATCTTGGGCACAGAACATGACCTCTCTGAATCCTTGTTTCAGTCGTACAAGGGGCATAGTGACAGAACTGTTCTTCTCAGCGCAAATGCTGGTGTGAGGAGTAAACAGGATAATTTATGTGAAAACTTGAGGTAGGCATTGATTTTTAGATGAGAAATTTGAGACACAAGAACCTAAGTGGTTCGCTCTAAGTGCTGTAGCTTATAAGCAGCAAAAGCTATATATAAACACTAGTCTTCTGACAGCAAGTGATCTGTCCATGAACCAGGGCTCCGAGTGATGGCTGAGGCTTGGACACATGGATGTGGAAGCCAATATTACACAATATAATAACACTTAGCATTTGTGAACACTTAATAGATGCCAGCACTCTGTACGAACTTTACTGTATTAACCCACTGAACCCATATAATAATCCTATATGACTATTATTAGTGTGTTCATTGTATGAAGATTAAGTACTTTCCCTGAGCTTACAGAGCTGAAGCTGAGCAGACTGGCAGCAGGAACCCGTGCCATCAAACACTCCCTGTCCCTGCCTCTCTAAGATCACAGGGCTTGTAAGGCTACTGCAGGTCATAGAAGACATTTTTCCAAATCAGCTCCAGGGGAGGATGGGACCAAGTTGGATTCTAAAAGCCTTTATAAGAAGGTGGAGGAGGAGGCCCTGGGGTGCAGGAGCGTGTGTTTACCTGTGTGAGCACACAACGAGATCTTGGTGCTCAGGTGCCCAGAGCGGTGGTCCTCAGCTGTGAGCACACATCAGAACCACCCGGAGGGCTTGTTGTAACTCAGAGAGCTGCCCCTCCTCCCACTGTCATTCTAGATGTCGGGACCTGAGACACCGTATTTCTAACAAGTCCCCAGGTGATAGGGCTGATCTGGGGAACCACGTTTTGGGAAACACAGCCCTGGAAAGTGAGAAGTAATAAACTACAGGACATTATGGGCCAGGTCCAGCCTCTAAGAACTCATACCATCTGAACAAGGAAGACTGGGTCTGGACCCTAGAGAATCCTGCAAGTCCACTCATAGGGTCTCCGAAACTGTTTCCTGCAGCAGAGGGCTGGGGCTGCCCGTCCCGGGCCAGAGCGTCTCTGAGGAGTCCAGCCGGGCTGGCTGTGGGCTGAGGCTGAGGCTGAGGGCGGCGTGCTCTGCATTACGGATGAGTGAGCTCAAAAGCCCCCACTGCACAGTAAGTAAACAACGGCCGCCAAAACCACAGGAAAGGCTGTCACCAAGCCCCCAGCCCTCCCAGACAGAACCGTCCCTTCAGCTGTTGTTGTTTTGCTCTGCTGCTGCCTTCTCATGGCCTTGTACTGACAATAGTCGTAAATAACCGCAGTGCTGTAGAGAAATCATTTTAACAGCAGAGAGTCAAATAAATACATTAGAACTGACAGCTTAACTATGCGGCGTCCATTTGTATGGGGTGGCCAGCTGCTTCTCGAGACATGTAGGGAACATGGCAGCCAGCAGAGGGCGCGCCGAGCTCACGTTGAGTAAGGGCGGCCTTTTTCCCCAAACCCTAGCCTAGTCCCTGGTGCTGAGGCTTCAGCCTCCATTAAAACAAAGCTTTTGGATTCCGATTTGCGTGAAAAAATAATTCCAACCTGTGCCCCGACTCCCCACCCCTCCATAGAGTAAAGATTTTGTTTTTAACCAAGCTGAGAGTTTAGGGTTAGGGTTGGGGTGCTGAGACCTGTTTCTCAGACCCGTGTCACACCCCTGGGGCAGAGTCACCAGTCACAGCAGGGGCACAAATCCTCGTTCCTGTGCCACTAACATACATCCTAGTCCCACCCAGACTTTTCCGCCTCGGCCTTGTGTCTCTGCAGTTGTAGCCGATTCGCCCTATTGTGGTGGTTTTAACGTCGGTCCCCTAATTCCCAGAAGTGTTTAACTGCCTCTTTCCCTGCCTGTGTCTCGGACCATGGTATCCTGGTTTACAGGCTGCCCACCCTTCAGGAACTAACTAAGGTCCAGCTGAGGGCAATGAAGTCTCAGGGCACTGACCCCTCCGGACAATGGGGCGTCCATGGAGTCTGTGGGACCCTGCTTCCTCTGCAGCTGTCTGCCTCCCTACTTCAGCCCCTCAGCAGGCTTTGAGAAAAAGAGAGCTTCTCTGGTGATGGAACTGAACAACAGTGAGTGGACAAGGTCTCCCAGTCCCAGGGCTGACCACGCTGGGTTCAGACCCGTGAGCGGCACAGGAGCTGCTGGGGTTGGGGTGGAGATGGGCGTAGAGGATATGTTTTTTCCTGCAGGGCCGGATCTTCAGGAGAAAACAGACAAACATACCCAAATATGAATTGATGCAGGGTTGATTTTTTTCTTTGCTGTCTTCTTAGGTACCAGGCCAAATCCCTCCCTTGTCAGTGCAGACTCCGTCTTATTTTCTGTGAAAACCCTAGAACTCAACGGGGTGCTGTTGGCAGTCACTTGATTACAGAGGACACTTGGCAGCTGCCTTTGTGTCTGTGGTCATGAAGGGACTATTTCATGCTCGCTAAAGGGAGCTGAGACTGCAGCAGTTTATTATAAAGAAGCACTTTCTAACAATAAAGTTATTAGATGCTGTAATGAATTCCAAAGACAGTTGTCGATCTCTTGGGAGCAAACTGGGTCAGACCATGTCTCATCTCCCTGAAGCTGGCAATACTTCCCTGCTGTTTGAGAATGAAGTTCTTGGTGGAGTGGGCACCTCTGGAACTGTCTGCTCAGTAGTGCTTTCCCCCACCCCAAGGACGTGGGTACCACCTTCTCCATCCACAGGCTGCAGCAGAGGTGGCTGCAGTAGAGGCAGCCACATTAAAACGGCCCTTCCCTCATGCCCCAGTTACGCCGCATTGGTTGGGGGCCTGGGGTGTGGCCCAAGCTGGTCCAAACACTGTGGTGCCCATGGCCTTAGCAGATGGTTCCGCAGCAGACATCGACACAGCCTGGGTCAATCAATCTGAATTCTTCCCTGGGAATTTTGACACTGAAATTGAGAAAAGGAAATCAACATCTTTTTGAGTTCCAAGATAGTAAGATAGAAAACAGTATGTTCTTGGTACCATGTTTTTATCTTGTGGACAAGAAAAGCAGAGCACGAGGCCTTTTAACCAGGTACATGCACACCAGGTAGAGAATGAGACAGAGAGAAAGCAGAGAAGAGCAGACACTTGACACAGGAGGTACCTGGGTTACAGAGAGTATGCCAGTCCTGACTTCCAGTTCTTTCTGAGGCCCAGCTACACATTTGTTCTTGAGTTCCCTGAGATGCCTCAGTACTTCTGTAAAAATTTCCCTTAAAAACAATGAGAAAAAATGAACTTCCCCTCCCCCTAAACCCCAGCTCCAGTCACATTATTGTTACATGCAATCAAAAGGACCCAGCTAATTGTGGGCCCCACACAAGTTCACGACTTCAATTCCAGTGTTCTTCGTCAGAATATGTCATCACCAGAACGAGGCTGTGCAATCTGGTGCTTTTGTCTCTGTGCTTGCCCTTGTCTCTGCCCAGAATCCTGCAGAATTCCTCTACTCCTTCAGCCTCATAGAAGCTGTCCCCTCTCCTCTGAAGCTGCCCCAGGCAGGCAGGGAAGATTGATTTGTTCTCATAGCACTTTTCTCAGCCCTCTTAGAACATGTTCCTCTGTACTGCAATTGCAGAGTTATCTTGGGCACCAGGCTATAACATCCTGGAGGGTGGGGCATGCCCAGTCAGCCTTGTTTCCATAATGTCTCATGCATTCTAAATGCAGGCTTGCAGTCCTGCCCTCAAGCAGGAGGTTAGGTCCCGAAAAGGTCTTTATGGCCATTAATTCCTAAAGATCGGGGTGGTGACACGGAGGTAGAAAGGAAGAATATGTAACAGCAGTAGACTGAACATGGAGGCATAGCGAATATGTCTGTCCCTTTTCCTTCTTTCTAACCCCCATTTAACTCTCACTGCTCTCTTCAGTGCACACACATGTGCACGCGCACACTCACACACACCCCTTGTGACTCTTCCTGGCTGCCCTGGCCCCATCCAGTGTTTAGAACTCTCCCCCAGTTCAGTATCTTCCGAGCTGTTACATTCAGAGCTGCAAGAGCTTCAGAGTTTCTCCAAGATCTAACCGCCAGCGAGAATTCCCCCAACTCAAAGGCAAAGGGAAATGAAAAGAAAAAGGGAAGAAAAGAAGGGGAGAGGAGGTGAGAGAGAAAAGCGATATCCGATTTCAACATTTTGTTCTGTGCCATTTAAACTTCCGGAGGCAGCAACTGTACAATTTGTATGTTTTGTATCGTGTCTGCTTCCTTGTGGGAGTTTCATAAATTGATGATGATAACACAGCACATTTCTTTTAAGTCCTTAGACGTTCAGTCTTTATTGCTTTATAAAGTCTGCTCGGGGCACAGATGAAATGAAACCAGTGAGGTTTTTGCTTCGTCCATTCTGCAAGTACCATCACAGAATTTGTGCCTGTGATGCAACTTGAATGCAGAAGTAGCAAGGCACATCGCACAAGGCACCGGAGACCAGCGCTGGGCGGCACAGGACAGCGGGCGGTCCGCGGAGGCTGAACAGAGCCGTCTCGGCAGCTGGTGGGAGAGCAGCCATGGCTTTTTATAATCTCCACTTGCCACCAGGATTTGAAAATTGTGCAGAATTCATTTTCCTCCAGCCCCATAATAAAATATGTACAATATATAAATAGCCGAGTTTCTAAGGTGGAAGCCATAATAGTCACCTGCCCTATTTAATTATTGGAACACAATGATTTTCTTTTCCATGGCTGAATAGCTGCACTAATAGGAATATTACCCTGATGGATAAACTCACTCCCCAAACCAATATGTTTTTGGCTTTTATGCTGATTTTCTGAAACAAATGTGTGTCATTTATAGTTCGCAGCAGAAAGCAAGGAGTTCTGCAGTATACAATTACCTGCCTGCGCAGAGTCAGTGTGGCTCTCAACTTCAGGCTGGGGGAAAACTTTCAGTTGTTAATAAAAGGACTCAGGCCTCTTCAGGCGGAGTTGCAAAACTAACACAGATGAAAGTGGTGCACCTCCCCCAACACGTGCACACACACGTACGATGTGTTCTCTTCTGTAATGAACTAATTTATTTCTGAAGTGCAAGGGTGACTTAACTCACGCCAGCTTGTATGCAAATGCCAAGCTGTAGCTGGCTCCTTTTTGTGAGGAGAGAAAATAGACCAGAACCCCCTGGTGTGGCATTACCAGGTCAAACTGGGGAATGCTGCTCCCAAGGTTCACAGCCTGGTAATCTTGCCTTCCGCTGCTGGCCTCCCCACAGTGGGGAAGCTTCAAGTGCCAGGGAGACTAAGCAAAGGGATGCCTCTCACTTGTTGAGTGCATTAAAATACTGCCATTCCTTTCAAGACTTTGTATCGCAACTGTTTTCATATAAAGTGGATGCAAATGGACCAGTGGGTTACTCTGTGCGCATTGTTGATCAGTATAATGAGGTTGCATTATGGCTGGTTCAGTATGGATGTACAGTTACTTGTCAAATGAGATGCTGCGTGCAAAGGAGCTTGCAACCCTGTAGTGCTCTGCAAACTATAAAACGCTGTAAACACATGGGTTTGCAATTATCAGGGAGTGTGATTATGAATCCCTGAAGGGCAGAGTGTGACAGCAGGCAAACCCAGGGTGCTCTCAGACATAGAGCAAGTTAGGCTTGAAATCAGAAATGAGCCTGAGATTTACTGATTTTATTAAAGGGAATAAATGCTTGGAGACAGAGGGGGATCTTTTATGGCTGCTGTTAATATCTTACTTGCGAAGTGCACATCGTGTTGCCTGCCATCTAGTGGCGGGAGAGTAAATTTGCAATTCCCTCAAGACCCTGGGAAATGACTTACAGATTGTCTCTGAGAAGGGCTGGCAGATGTATGAGGAGCTGTCAGTGGAAGCTCACTGTGAGGTGAGTGAAAAGAGAGCGACTGTCATCGCTGCCTCCGCCAGCCCGGGAGCCTGACCTCAGGCACTGCCCCAGCTTTAACTGGCATCTCCAGTGAGTGAACCTTGAGAGCCTGTGGGCTGTTTAGACATTAAGTAAGAACAACAACAGAAATGATCCGCGTGATGATAATATTAAGAAGCATAAACAATTATAATCATAATAGCAGATTGCTTCCACTGTTCCTTTCTGGGCTCTGATTAGTAAACATACCAAGGACTGAAGTGGGGGATGGAGGATGCCCAGGAGGCTGCGAAGGGGCTATAAAATCCTCCCTCCATTCCTCTTTCCAGGAGAGTTTGCTGAATTACAGTGCTGCCTTGGAGCACCTGCAGCTTTTGAGGACAGGGGACCCCCTTCTGTGAGCCTCAGTTTTCCCAGGCAAATGTTCAGGATGTCCTTGGCTCGAGCCACTGCTGGCCAGGCACTGTCTTCTCTCTCTGCCGTGGGCTCAGCCAGGCAGCCAATAGGAATGCGGGGCCGATGAAGGGTCTGGGGAAGCGCTGGAAGAAAACAACAAAACAGCCAGATAAAGCACTGGCTTCAATTTTTAGAAAAACCCTTAACATTAAGCATTTTGGTGATTTATCCATTGGAAGTCACCGGTTAGAACGGACACGTATGGAGTACTTGCTCTGTACTGGGTCCTCTACATGCACAGTGTCCGGTGGTGGGTCTCACAATGATCCTGTAAGGCCAGCACAGTCGCAAGCCCCCTTTATAGCTGGAGAAATAGAGGATCCCAGAGGAGTTTAGTGAAGGGCACACAGTAAGTAGCAGAACCAGAATCCAAACCTTGCTGCACACTCTGCACTCTTTGTACCTTATAGACTTGGGTTACTTGCCTAACACACTGAATGTCAGAACGTTAGTGTGAACCTTAGTGTGTAAAAGAGCTTTAAAGGTCACCCCAAGGCAGGTATTTCTTCTATAGCAGTGATTGCCGACTCTATTTCTCACTGGTATACTAAAGTGATTTTAAAAACCAAAACAAACAAAGCAAACAAACAAGTTTCCGAGACCACCTCCTCTGTTGCCCCTTTCCAGCCACAACCCCGCTCTTCCCTGCTCTTCTACTGCGATTCAGCGACCAAGGTGTGGAGATTCCATTAAAAGGCCTCTGGGTGTTTCCCCGGCCTGTGCCCTGCAGAATCTCTTTAGCAGCATGCAGAAGTGAGGAGTCAGAAAGGGCTTGGGGTGGGGAGAAGAGGGAGCTGGCTCACATGATCTAGACGCATGGAGGTACAAAGGCTGGACAAGAGACTGGCTTTCAGAAATGGTCTGGTCCCCTTTCTTAAAAAGGATGTGCAGAACATTAGCATACTCTTTTTCTTCTTTTTCTTTTGGTTATAAAAAGTCAAAGACGTATGATTCAGGAGCCAGTGCTTGCTTCGCTTCGCATGCTGCCTGAGCAAACAGGCTCGTTGATCATGTCAAAGTTAGGTAAAACCTTAACTGATCTGATTTCTGTGCTTCCATTTTTAACTGATGGTGGGAGCAGCTGCGGCCACAGGGCTCGCCACGGCACCCTTTGCTCACTGCTGATCTCCTGGGCACCATGAAATGCTGCTGCCTCTTAACACTCCTGGAGTGTTAGAAAACCACAGGCAGCTGCAGGAAACATCCATGCTGGGCATGCCTCAGGGGTGCGGATGGGAGCCCCCATGCTTGCTCTCCCAGAAATGGCCTCCAGCAATGGGATGCCTTGTGGCTGAGGGTTGCTGACTCCCACGAGATGTGGGTAGTGGCTGAAATCCAGTGATTCCTGACTCACACCTCCTTGTGGTTGGGAAACGACTCTGGCTTCTCACTTAGCCTTTGGCTTTCCAGAGTTGAACTTGTGATTATTTGAGGACTTGGGTGTCTATTGCTTCCCATTAAAGTAACTGGAGTCTTTGCTTCCCATTAAAGTGAAAACATTTATTTGGCCAAATAAAGCCACCCTAGACTATTCTAAAAGCAAATGTCCTTTAGCTATTTTGTGTCTGATGTTTGTCTTCCTGTGTATTCTCTCTTATCTGGAGACTTTGTGGATTTCCTAAAAATCAATATAAGAGGCTGAAAGGAAGTTAGCATGTGCCACTCAGAAGAGCTACACTAAAAGAGAGAGAGAGAAGAGGGAGAGAGTCGGAGAGAGGGGGAAAGGGAGAGAGAGGGAGAAGCAAAGGCAAACAGTCTATTGCTCAGTGATTGTCTGTGTGCCTAACCCTGTGTTAGGAACTATTTGAATACAGGAAATAAAGGCACGTTCAAGTCTCATGGATCTCATAGGTATTTGAGGAGGCAACACAGTAAGGAAGCTAAAAGAAGGGATTTTAATCAAAGTGCTACCAGAAGTAGTTAGCTAATTATTAATAATAAAACGAGCATGAAGGGAATTAGACATTGAATTTGATAAACTGGGGAGCACGAGCCTGTAGGTTTCACCAGGAGGCTGCAGCTCCACATGCCAGGGGACCACAGCATTTCTCTGCCAAGGGCATTACCACACCTCCCTCCCCCCTCTGGTGCCAGATTGTTTGGGGGCACAGGGGAATGTGCTGGACCATACAGGCTGTCAGTCTAACTAGGGGTTACGCCTATCAGAAGCCCACAAAAGCTTGGGACTGGCTCTTTTGAAAAAGCACCTGTCCTGTCCTGAATGCAAGCTAATATAATCTCAGGGGGAAAAAGCACTCCCTCTCAATCTTTCTCTCACCCACCTGGTAACACACTCGCCCTACGTGTTCACATATCCTCTCTTACCCAGGAGCACACAGCCATGTGGGTCTGTCAGGAACCAGGGCCTGCAGCAGATGGCATGGGCTCCCAAAGACTAAGCTTTCCTGTGGAGCAGAAACTCTGGACACTGGTTTTGTTTTGGCATTGCTGAGGACGTGGTTGGACCTTTTCCCATGGTGAGATGGACGGAGCTGAGTCACAGGGGCAGCCGACATTGGAAACCCAGGGGCAGATTTCTTCCCGAGTAGACCATCTTGCCACACCACAGTCTCCCATGCATGGGTATTTGGAATGCTTTCCTCGAGATCCCGTGGAATAGTCTGATTCCCACTGACAGAAAAAGGACCTGAGTTTACATCTTGGGTCTACCACTTTACTCACTATCTCTCCACTCTGAGCCTCATTTTTTCATCGGCAAACTGGGGGTAAGAAAGATATGTCCTTCATGAGCATAAGATGAAGTTACATGCTGACAGTAACAGAGGGGAGGTGGGAGGGGACAATGAGGGGAAGCAGGGAAGGGTTTCCAGGGACATCTCTAAAGGACACATGGACACAACTAAGGAGCGGGGTGGAAGCAGAGGAGGGAGGTGGATGGCTGGGAGGGGGTGGTGGGGGGTAAGTGCAGACAACTGCAATTGAACAACAATAAAATAATGTAAAAAGATGAAGTTACATGAGATTTATTAATACATCCAACATTAGAAGCTCAGGTAAGCAGTATAATAAAATAATTATAAGTGTAGACTCATAATTTAACTTCATGAAAATGAAAGTTCGTGCATTTAATAAACTGTTACAAAAATTTAAAAGTA
>PVKM010021691.1:0-22381 GCA_004027735.1 Carollia perspicillata | reverse complement strand
GTCTGATAAAGCAGTGATTCTTGGGTAGATAACATCCAGCTCCTGTTTCAAATACATAGCTGAGTTCTGGACTCACTGGCAAGAAGTGAGATAAATTCTTTCTGACATTTTGGATGTAAGGAAATTATTATGCTTTAACTGAGGTCTGGGAGGACAATAGATTCTGGACATGATATCCAAGTTTTCCCATTATTTCCAATCGTTACCTCTGCCTCTGCTCACAGTTGCTCCACCTTTGGGAAAATGGTTCTGTGTTAATTCTAATAGATTTTCTAGGACTTGATCTCGTTATGGTCCTAAACATTTTTTCTGGTTTTTCGCAGACTGGACTCCACTTTTTGATGAGGTAGCATTTACCCAGGTGAGATCAGTACAAAAGAAACCTGCTTTACTGTTTGTGAAAGCACCGTACCAGGGGACAGACAGCTGGAGGGAGTCTTTGCCAGCAGGAGGGTTGTGAGTGTGTGTGTGTGTGTGTGTGTGTGTGTGTGTGTTTGATTGTTTGTTTCTTTATTCAAGCCCAACAGCAAAATCTGGCCATGCGACTGACGTCACCATGGCCTCTGAGGATGTAGCCTAGCCAGTGGGCTTTCCAGGGGCCAGCGTTTACAAAATTGGGCACAAATGATTACATCTGAGTATCTGCTTTCTTGGCACAGTGAGGCAAACTGTTTAATGGGCCCGTGTAAATGTTCTCCGGAATGAGTAAGAGAGAGATCCAGCAATAAACTGGATTTCTTGTGCATCAGTTTTATGATTTAAATGCCTTCATGTTGTGTGAACTTATTAAGAGCACAGGCTAGGGACATCTCTGAGTTGGCACTGACAGCCAATCTAGAATTGTTTTGCACAGTGGGTGTCCCTGTTGCAAAGCTATAATAATCTGGATCTTCATATAAAACTCCCAGTGCCCTCAGGAGTCTGACTTCCCAATTCTTCCAGCTATGATTGTGATCTCTCTCTGTAAGATCTACTGATTGATGAGTTTTACTTGCTTATTTCCACTCTTGAAATTACTGTCCCGATTTTCACTGGTGGCAACTATTTCTAAGGTGGTAATTGGTGATGGAAATGCCAGCGGATAGACTTCTAACAGAGATGGAAGGACAGGGAAGAATCTCTGCAGTCTGTCAGTACCCCTGACCCACTCACATCTGCTCAAGTGTAAGACAAAACTTGCATGAAGTTAAGTGGGCTTGAGATCCACAGGCATTGCTGCATTTTAGAACATATAGAAAACCATATGCTCTGCCCCTGCCCGTCTGTATTCTCCCGTGCTAATCTTTACACAATGGAATTTCACAAATAACTCTTGCTAGAGAGTGGCAAGTGAAGTTACAACTTTTATTTATATGTTGCTCTTTGGAATGTTGCTCCAAGGGCTGTAACAAAGATATCCAGGAGAAAGGAATTATTCATTTCCTCCTTCTCTTCTTACTTTGTGTTGAAGGAACAAGCATTTCTGCAGTACTGTCTTTTTATTTGCAAAGCAATGCACAAGGCACTTTCACACATGTATTACCCCTTGATAAAATTTTTAAAGCAAGAAATACAACAAATATTCTACTAGGAGCAGCAGCTTGCCGGAAATCACAGAGCCTGTGTATCTATGAGACAGATAAAACTTGAATCCTGAAATTCTGACTATAAACCTAGAAGGTTTCGTTCGCATGTATATTTTGCTCTGCTTTGTTTGCATATTAAAATATTCTCAAATATAAATAATAGTTATAAATAATTCAAATAATATTAAAGCATTTAAAGTATAGAAGTATTCTTTTCCTTCCTCCCAAATCCATGACACACAGGCAATTCTAAATAATAGTACGATGTGTATTCTACCAGGAATTTTTAATGAGTATACAAAATGCCTAAGAATACTCATTTGGATAAGAATATCCACATGTAGATCTTTTTTCACAATTTATAGGTATTAAATATGTTGGTTTGTAATTCATTCTTCTTAGTACCTAAAGGCTTTTAAATTGTAGGTATGATACTATCTGACTTTTTGATAATTGATGTTTATTAAAGTAACATGTAATCCATACACATACTTGTATAACCTATAATACCTATGTGTTATGCATATTTATATATTTTTTATTTCTAATCCTCACCAGAAGCCACGCTTATTGATTTTAGAGGGTGGGGAAGAGAGGGACAGAGAGACACAGGGAAACATTAATGTGAGAGAGAAACGTCTAACAGTTGCCTCTCTCACGCACCCTGACAGGGGAACGAACCCACAACACAGGCATGTGCTCTGTCCAGGAGTCAAACCCGAGGCCCTTTGGTTTATGAGATGAGGCTCCAACCCACTGAGCTACATTGGACAAGGTTTTATGCATACTTTTAAAGCAAAGAATAATAAGAGGCTTGTTATGAAATAACAGGAAGTGTGCGATGAATTGCTAACTCAGTCTCACAAATCAGAAATCAAATTGTGCTAACCATTTATAAGGACACAGGTAATGGGGAGCCACGGGTCATGCAGGAGACGTTTGAGATGGCCAGCACGTTTCTGCAGGCTCTCCCCGTAGTGTTAGAGCACACTGACTACCCTTTATTCAACAAGCCCCCCTTGAGCAATGCAACACTGCAATCTCCCTTCTACTGTAATAATACACAAAGTTATTCTTCAGCTGAATCCTTCCACTATTTATTCTCACAAATGTTTTCTTTATTCAGTCATTGAAATTTTCAGTTTGGCACTGAATATTTTACATGTTTTTTGGTGTTTTTTTTCTTTCAATATGTTTTTCTTTTTCTAGTTTCATATTGCTAATATCCTTCTTGTCTTTTTTTTTTACACGTTCATTAGGCTTATTTTTTAGTTCCTGATGTCTCTGATCAAATGCTGATACTTCTGAGGCAATCAAGCATGCAGTCTGTTGTCTCTCATTTGAAACAGTTGTGCTTCTCAGATGTCTGTTATTTGGGCTTGTGAGATTTCTCCCCACATGTTATGTGCTTATCTACTACTCAGTCACGCAATGCACAATTGGCAAGGCAGGCCCTAAGCTGTGCCAGTTCCAATTAGATCAAATTGCAGCATGGTGGTTTATATTCTGTCGATTTGGTTAAGTCGAACCTACATTTCCTTGAATCCCCTTATCTCTCTGGTTCTAGGTTAGAGTTGATCAAAAGAGGAATTTATATACAATTCAGACGGTGGGAGGGAAGCAGCAGCCATTACCCCTTTGATGCCCTCATGGATAGATGTGATGAGAGACGTACAATGAGGGACAAACGTAGGTTTACAGTTGTGCATAACAAAACACAGAGTTTATTCTTACACAGTTATCAATTAATTATTACATTGTTTTTCATACTAACAACTGTAAACCTGCCTTTGCCCCCACCCCTGCCTGTATGTCAGATGTCAGGTGTAATCAAGGTGTCCAGCTTGGCTTGGCTTTTTTCACCTTTGTGCTCAGGTCATTTTTTTCCCAACATCTTGGTTTAGTTCAGCAACAATAGTTCTAGGCTTATCACTGGACACCTGGCTGATGACCCTTAGAGACAACAGCTCCAATATATTTCTGCTGGACCCTCCCTCCCTTGTAGTCCCACCTCAGCACTAGGCTCCTCAGAGAGACCGGATGAGCAACTGATTCTCAGTGTTAGACCCTAACCTCCCAGCTTCTCCCACAGTACTCAAGGCATCAAAGTGCAATTCCCTTGAAGTATCGGGGGGAACACTTTATAAAGTATATGACTGTCTAACCACTGTGTTCTACGTTGGAAACTAGTGCAGAGTAACATTGAATGGAAACAATAGTTGAAAAATAAAATGTAAAAAAGTATAATTTCCTCGTACCATAACAAGCTCTATCTTATTTGAACCCTGTCTATTGCAACTTTGGTCTGAATAAACTGATGCATGGGAAGGACCAGCATCAGAAAACCAGTTAATTGTTTCTTAACAACACCTCAGAATGAGGAGGCCATCTCCAGCCAAGCCGAGAGACACCAGTGGACAGGAGGAACCCCTCACCCTTGTTCTCCAGCCTCAGAGGTGTACAGGGGAGAGCTGGTGCAGCACCCGTCCAAGGCACCATAGACCCCACACACCTACTTTTCCTGCCTTCTTATACATGCGTGGCTTTGTGTTGCAGTGGTTTTACTCCAGAGAAAATTTGCATCGGAGATCTGAGTCACCACCGGCATAGGTTCTGACACTGTAGGTCACATGCAGAGTGGGAGGAAGCAGAATCGAACTTCCCACAGTTTCTTTCCTATTTTTATTATCTCACAATTGGGCAGAGCTGCTTTCTGTCCCAGTCAAATACCTCCTCCCCGATACACATGTCTGTTCAAAACATCCTCCTCAAGGTTTCTGAGTTCTCTCAGTGTCAGGGCGTTTTATCTCATTGTTCCTCTCTGGGGTATAACTTTGGAGATGTAGCAAACATTTGTGCTTTTCTGTGACATGTTCAGACATTTGTTTTCTTTTTCCCTTCTGGCTATATTCATTTTTGAAAGACATTTGGTGTAAATAAATGTATTTAATCTGACATTAATTTTTTTTATCCTCACACAAGGACATTTTTTCCATTGCCTTTAGGGAGAGAGAGTAACACCAGTGCAAGAGAGAGAAGCATAGATTGGTTTTCTCACATACACACCCCAAGTGGGGATCATACATGCCTACACCAGGGATTGAACCTGCAACCTAGATATGTGCCCTGACCAGAATCAAACCTGTGACCTTTTGGTGTACATATGAGGGGCAATGCTCCAAACACCTAAGCTACCTACCCATCCAGGGCTGATATGTTTAATTTAAATCTCTTTGGCTTTGTTTACATTTTGTCTTAGTCAACTCTAGAAGCCATGTTAAAATACCATAACAGGGTAGTTTAAACATTAGAAGTTTATTTTCATACAGTTCTGGAGGCTGAAAGTCCTAGCTTTTGATTCCAGCATGTTTGGTTTCTAGTGAAAGTCCTCTTCCAAGCTCACAGCTGTCTGCTTTCTCATTATGTCCTCCCATAACAGTAGAGAGATATACAGTCTCTGGTTTCTGTTATTTTAAAAACACCAATCCTATTGAATCAGAATTCTATCCTTATGACACTATTTACCCATAATTAGTTCCATGAAGGCCCTGTCTCCAAATACAGCCATATCGAGAGTAAAAAAATTCAACATAAAAATTTTGGGGTGGACACAAGTTAGTCCATAGCACAATCATAATTTCCTCTTTCCACTTTTACTCTTCATGCTCAGTACAGAAACCCCCCCAAATCTTCCTGCTGCATCGAGGCTTCGCATTTTTTTCTCAGTCCCATTTGCTTTAACACCTGTCCCCGCCCCCCAGCATGTGCTCTCCCTCTTCTAACTTTCATAAAGAATTAGCTAACTTTCTTTCCCAGTACCCTTGGCTAGAGAGGGGATAATAGTCTCAAGTCTTCCTCATTTAGGCAATAATGACTAAATTAATTGAAATGCATATGCCAATGAAAAAACACCTTAGGAGAATTTTACCAACAAATATGTGTTAACCAAGTGCTATATGACAAGTATTGTGCTAGAATTGGGAACATACAAATAAGAAAAGTAAGACTTCAACTCTATATAAGTTTATAATAATGAAGGGAACTTCAAGCTTTTCAATAGTAAAACCTGGGATTAAACACCCATTAAATCATATCACATAGGCAGGGACCCCTTAGTTTGGGGCATGCCGGCTACAGATTGTCCAATTACAATAAAGATTCTGAGCTCAGACTGTGTACAGTTGAGTATGGATTTGACCCCAATATCCGGACAGATTATAAGAAAATCAAATACATTCACTCACAAGCAATCCGTCTAGTAAATATGCTAATAGCATTGGTTGTAGCCAAGCATAATTGAGTAACTAGTTTATATTCATAAGAGAAATGACCCATAAAGGGAAAAATCGGCATTTTGCCACACAAATGTTTTATATTTCTAGTGAATATTCATGCAAAGTGACCTGATAGATTTTGTAAAAAGTTGATATGGTTAGAAAAATTTCTGTTTATTCTTCATCTCACTTTCATAGAGTCCAATACAGAAGCAGAAAAAGGAAATATCTGACATTTTAGTTCATTTCCTTCCAATTTAGGTACTAAATATCTTTTCGTAAGTCTTATAGCTTAAATTTTCACATTAAATTATTCTCCAGTGTTATTGCTGAGAATATGCATTATTTAAAAGTGTGGGAATGAAAGGTAACTTCAAGTAAAATTTTTTTAAGAATTAACGTTTTATTGCTCTTTTTTTATGAACAGGAGCACCCCTGTCTTCATAGTCCTCCAGCATGACTCCTGCATTTCGTTTAGTACTAGACACAGAGTTCAGTTACTAATTATTGGATTAATGAATAAATGTGTTACTGATTGGCATGGAACATAAGCTTCTCCTGGAAAACTAATGATATTGATAAGATTTCTCTCAAAACATGATTTCTTATAATGGTTACTTATAGAGAAGTTTCTGCTAACAATTTTTAATTGTATAAAATATAAATGTAATATAGACACATACCTTCATGTATATATTTTATTTTTTAAAGATGTTATTTATTTTATTTTTAGAGGGAGGGGAAGAGAAGGAGAAAGAGAGGGCAAAGGACATCAAAGAGTGGCTGCCTCTCACACGCCCCCTACTGGGGACCTGGTCTGCAACTCCAGCATGTGTGCTGGCTGGGAATCGAACCTGTAACTCTGGTTTGTACACCGGCACTCGATCCACTGATCCACAACAGCCAGGGCTATTTTATTTAAATATAAAATCATACATTATATATTCTAGTTGGAAACAAGCTTCTTATTATTGTCAATTTATTTTATACATCTTTTGTGGTCACTTAATATTCACTTACAATCCTTTTGTCAATTGGCTTTGTACTATTCTGCTGTATGAATGTTAACTATTTTATTTAACAGTTACTTATAATAATGAACAATTCCAGAAGGATATTTTTAATCGCTAAAATTTTTTATTGAGTGTATTTAATAGGTGAATGAAACATAATACTTAACCTTAGTGAAATTTTAAGGAAAAGATATATTTTGAAAAAGATAAGACAATTTCAGTTCACTATATGAGCCACAGAATTTGACCTGAAATGTCTTTTTTTTTGCGAAAGCAGCTTGACTGATGATTTGTTTAAGTCATAGAAGATTAGTTGGAGACTAATTGTAGGGTGTGTTGGACTGCAAGAGTCTACTTTGACTCACAGGAAATGTTTCTCTGATATAAGGCCATCAAAATTTTTTGAGCAATATTAATTAATTATATATTAGAATTCATAATATGGTAAAGATATTTGTTTTTTAAATTAATTTGCTGACAAGTTTAGTCATAATAATTGTGCACATCTCAAGCTCATATATGAAGTCAGATAGTCTATTACAGAAGATCTAGATTAGCAAATTCAGTAGGAGAAAAAAACAAATATAACAAGGTCTCCGAGAAAGTTCAGCACAACATTATAGAGTGTTGACTGTTAATATAGATGAAAATAATCATTAATTTAGTTAAGCATTTTCTGGAAAAAAAATAATGTGTATCTGTCTATAAATGAAATCATCAGCCCTTTTGTAACATGCAGACAAAACTTCATGAGACTAATGGACTTCAATGAAAAGAAATCAAGAAGTTACCAAATGGAACCGTACCTTCATTCTTTCTCTTCCAAATTCTAGTAGACTAAAGAATTTAATAAACTAGATAAGACAGGAATTGAGATAGCCCCCTGTTTTAGTACTTTGCAAAATATATTTTTTGTTAAGAAAAGAAAAATACTTACTCATAGAAAATAATAATATAACAATTCTGAATATTTTAAAAGAAGCAAAAATATCATTGTACACTATTGAAACTTATTTATATGATAAGGTTTGCAAGATAAAATAGATCTTTATTTTAATATATTTTATTGATTATACTATTACAGTTGTCCTATTGTTTTTCTCCCTTTTATTCCCCTCCACCCGGTACCCCCCTTCCCACCATCATTCCCCCACCTTAGTTCATGTCCATGGGTCATACATATAAGTTCTTTGACTTCTCTACTTTCCCGTACTATTCTTAACCTCCCCACTGTGTATTTTGTATCTACCATTTATGCTTCTTATTCCTTGCACCTTCGCCCCCATTATCTACCCTCCCCCTTCCCACTGATAACCCTCCATGTGATCCCTATTACTGTGACTCTGTGGAAAGCAGTATGGAGATAACTCAAAAAATTAAAAATGAAACTGTCTTATGACCCAGCAATTCCACTTCTGGGACTATATTTGAGGAAACTCAAAACACTAATTCTAAAAAAATATTTGTGGCCCTATGTTCATTGCAGCATTTTTCACAATAGCCAAGATTTGGAAGCAGCTCCTATCATTAGATGAGTAAATACAAAAAGCTATGTACATTTACACAACAGAATCCTTCTTGACCATAAAAAATGAAGGAAATGTTACCTTTTGCAACAGCATAATGGACCTGGAGGGTTTTATGCTAAATGACATATGCCAGTCAGAGAAGTAAAAATACCATATGATTTCATTTATATGTAAAATCTAATGAACAAAATAGAAATAGACTCAGAAACAGAGAACAGACTGACAGCTGTCAGAGAGGAGAGGTTTAGGGGACTTGGTGAAAAAGGTAAAGGAATTAACAACACGACAGACCTCATAGACACAGAGAACATTACGGTGACTATCACAGGGAAAAAGAGGAAGTAGAAGAGGGTAAAAAGGAAATAAATGATGATGGAAAGACACTCGACTTTGGGTGATAAACACACAATACAATACACAGGTGATGCATTATAGAATTGTACACTTGAAACCCATATAATTTTATTAACCCATGTCTCCCCAATAAATTTAATAAAAATAAAAAATAAAAGTATGAGACCAATTTAAAACACATACATTATTTTTATTTTATAGTTATTTTAAAGATATTATTCATCTTTGTAGTAAATTTGTAATTTCCTACTTTGAGAATTAATGGATAATACCGTCCCACACATTGATGGTCATTAATTTAAAAAATGAGTGTTTATATATGTATGTGTGTGTGCCTGTATTCATGTTCTAAAGTCAAAACAGAAACTTGGATTTATTTTTTTATGGATAGATTTTTTTATATCACAATGTCTACCAGCATAACTGCATCAGTGTTAATAATGAGTTTCACAGAAATGTTTTCTTAAAGTGATTTTAGGGCTAGTGATACCAAAATAAATAGAATTTAGGTGAGTTAGGACTATCGAACTACTTTAATGTATTTGATTTTCACCATCACATCACATTTACTAGAATAAGCCCTCATCGTTCATGTTTCCTTTTATGAAAGAACAGTGCCCTGAAGTGTGTGAAGCAGATTAGCACTGTGTTTTAATCTCATGTCCCCAGATGTGGCATGCTTGGCACTCATCTACTAAAGTTGTTGAGCACTATATACATTGAAGGTTAGAATTTTGGAACAATTTGAATTATTGCCTAAACAAAGTTTGTAAAGATTTTATTTATTTATCTTTAGAGGGGAAGGGAAGGAGAGAGGGAGAGAAATATCAATTTATGGTTGCCTCTCGTTCGTCCCCTGCTGGAAACTGACCTGCAACCGGGGCATGTGCCCTGACTGGAAATTGAACCTCGATTCTTTGGTTCACAGGCCCTCGCTCAATCCACTGAACTACACCAGCCAGGGCACAAATTTTTGACTAAAAATTTGTATCTCTATCATTGATAAGTGTAATACAAATAATTAAATTTTGAGTAATAAAAATAAATTTAAGGACCTGGTAAAGCTAATATTTTATTTGTAGACTTCTTTTTGAGGCCCTGGGAATGATTGTAAAATACTCAGAAGGCTTTTATATTGACCAAATAATTAGAGTTTATAACGATTCACTTTTCAACAAACATAAAATAAATGATATAAGTATTTTTTGATGCATGCCATCTTGTATATAATTTCTATGGTTCCAGAAAGACAACTATTGGAAAAGATAATTCAGTCAGTGTTGTCACACTTTTTTTTTGTTGTTGTTTTCACAGTATTTGGAAATAAAGCACTACACTTACATGCCCACACACTTTATTATGTGCACGTATTTTGGTTTTTTACAATTACAATATTGACCGATGTCTCTCCTAGACTTCCTTAGAATCAGTGCCTTAGAAAATATTTATGAACTAACAAATCATGTTGCCAAGGTGGGAAATCACAGGAAGCAGACATGAAGGAGGAGAGGAGTGACTCAGGGCAGGGAAAAGGACAAACATAAGAAGATTATCACTGACCCAGACTCACTTTTATAACAAGCACTTAAGATTTTTCAGCCTGGCTGGACATTTTCCAAGAGGCTGAGTGAAACCAATGCATCGCCGAACAGTTAACTTAGAGGGGTATCTGAGAAGGAATTTATTTGCAGATCCTTCCTATCTCCTACTTCATTTGACCGAAGTTTTCTCTGAAGGGAGTTAACTCTCTGAGTTTTCAGACTCTCTCCTCTAGCCTCTTCAACTACCATGTAAGAGTTGGTGCAAAAGGGGGAAAGGCATTTCTTCTGGAGAGCCCAGGTCTTCTATTGCAGGTATTCACAGAAGTCTTCAAATACATATTTCCAAATTTGCACCAAAAGGTACTGTAAGCCACCTAAGTGGTACATAGACAGATACGTCTCCTTTTCTCATAATAATTTCACTTACATGTATATTTAGGTAAAAAATTGTGAATTATTTGTCCCAAAGCTTGACTGTATTATTCCTGTTAAAACAAAAATCTTAATTTAAAAGTAGCAATTACAAATCAATGTGTGTAAAAAAACACGTTTATTTATATAAAGCAATTTTATTTTATTTTTTGACACCCTCCCAACCAAATTGTGGACAATTGTATTATCATTAGATTTTGTTTTCTAAATTGTGCAGTGTACAAAAATCCCACAGAGTATGAGAACGTTTTTCTTACTTTCAGAAACCCCACTGAGGTATGAGTATACACTGGTTATCACTGGAGTATGTGAGGGACTAGCCAGCCTGCTTATTCCAAGTCATACAGGTCTGGATTTATTATTCTTTGCTTAAAGAATGAAAATCTTTCACAAGGCTTTGGGCTGAAGTGTTAGACCCCGCAGTTGCCAAATACTTTGTGTAAAGTTGTTAACTTTGCTGAGATGAGGTCATAGAACAAGAATCAGATCTCTCTCCATCTCTTGGTGCTTCCCGAGGACCTCAACCACTTCTCAGCACACGCAAATTCTCTGTTCTTTGTTATCTCTAGTCTCAAATCACCTCTCTATTTCCCTTCTCCATATGGAATACTAATATTTTGTCAATAAATAATTTAGGAAGGAAAGAAAGAGACTTCAGCAGAAATATTTGTTAAAATCTTCACACAAATAAAAAAAGCAGACTTTATGCATGTATTACAGCATCAGAATATGGATTCTTCTCAGTCATATATGGGAATTTTCTATGATAGGTCATTTCATAGGCTACAAAGCAAGTATCCTGGACAACTAATGCAACAAAGAAAGACAAATACTGCATGATCACACTTATATGTGAGACCTAAAAAACAAAAGAAAAAAGAAACCAACAAACTCATATAAGGAGAGAATACGGTGTTGGTTACCAGGACAGGTAGTGGGCTGGGTATAAAAAAGTGGGGAAATTTTGGTGAAAAGAAACAAACTTCCAACTATAATATGAATAAGCAAGTTCTGGGGATTCAATGTATAGCATAGTATAAATAGGACAAAATCAGATTTCTTGTTTTTTTCAGCTTCCATTGTTAACCCATATTCTTTGGCTTGTGACCCACTTCTATATTTCAAGTCAGTAATTACATCAGTCCAACCTCCAATTCTGTGGTCACATCCAATTTTCTAATTCTCACTGACTTACTGCTCTATGTTTAAGGGCCCTTAAGGTTTCATGGGGCCTGCATGGATAATCCAGGATAATCTCCCTTTTTAAGATTGGCTGCTTAGCAAATTTATTCTACCTGCTACCTTAATTTCCCTTTGTCATGTACCATAAATGCCAGGGGTTAGTGCATCATATATATGGGGATGGGGGTGAGGTCATTATTTCACATACCATAATATCACTTTTATAAAACCTCAAAAGAGAGAAAATGAACCATATATTTTAAGTGCAAATAGTTATATGGCACAACTATAGCAAAGAAGGAAGGATGTTAAATATTAAGCTAAATATAGGATTATTTGAAGATACGGTTGAAGAAAGGTGATGGATTCTGGAAGGAATAACTAAGTACATAAAAGTTATTGTCCATGCTTTTGAGTTGGATGGGTGGCTAGTGGATGTTTATTGAAAATGAATGCACAATAACTTCTAATATATGTTTTAGGAAATATAAACATCAACAAATAAAATGAAAAATGAATCCCAAAAGACACAATTTGACAGCAAGTCACATGAATATCTGAGTAAGAAATGAGTATTTCATGTGAGGGAACTGTAAAATCAAAGGCCTTGAGAGGAAAGTGGAATGTTTAAGAAGCCCAGTTAGTGTGACATAATTTATTCAGTCCTATAGAGTCATATTTACATGAGGAAATAAAAAAACATAATTTATTTGTAAAAATTGTGCATTCATTCTTACATGTTCAAACTTCAGCCACCTTCAAAGTCCTCCCCATTTGATGCAGTACACCTATCAAGATGTTTTTTCCATGGCTCAAAACAGTTTTTGAACTCATTGATTTTGATGCCTTTTAGTGTTTCTGTTGTTTTTTGTTTCACCATTTCCACATTGGCAAAATGTTTCCCTTTAAGGACTTTTTTACCCGGGAAACAACAACAAAAAATGTCCCTCATGGTGAGATCAGGTGAATAGGGAGGGTGGGGCACGGGGATGATGCTATTTTTGGTCAAAAACTGTTGAACACTCAGTGTGGTATGGACAGGTCTGGTTGTAAGTCACCCATCATGAAACGGGCAAATGACGTTGAAAGAGTCTTCCCAAAAACTTCACTGAAGTCTAACGCAGTCTCTCACAAGGTCAGTTGATATGGTGATATAGATGGTTGCCTAGTGGGGGAAGCCTGTAGTAATACAAGGGGCCCACCCTTCAGAAGACAATTCTGTTTTTTTGGGGTTCCCCCTTGTATGTTCCACGCAATATATTCAGTATTCATGGGGCATGTATGTAAAAATAAGCATAAAATAAAAGTAACTTAAAAAATAAGTTTCCAGTGTTATGTTTTCATTCTTGTTTTGTGTCTAAGTCATGGAAAATGTTTTTTTGTTCCACTGGTCTAATTTCCTATCTCACTATTATAAGGGATTCATGTAAATAATATCTGAGGTTTCTCTAATATGTTTTTTATTAGATTTACTACTTTTTGGTAGACTCTTGATAGGCATTATAGAGAATCCAGGATGTTTGTAAGTAAAAATAAGAGATACCCTTTCTTTTTTTCCATAGAAAAATATAATTTTGGTATGGAGGCGGTAAAATCAATATAGACTGATTTATTATTTAAAACATTCACTGCTACATGGTAGATAATACTCTTATTTTCTAGGTTTGCATAACTTACTCTTTAATAGACAAAATAACTTTCATAAATTAGTGAATCAATTCATTTTCTACTGTTTTATCCCCAAGATATGGTGATGACTTTATTATTTATTTTGGGATATTCTACTCAAAAGTCTGCTAGTATTTTATTTATGCAAATATTTATTAATTTACAAATTGGTTGAGGTCCTTGTTTTAATAGTGGAGCCTGGAGGCCTTTTATTGCAAAAACTAATTGCAGTATTTAATTGGGTCCTATGTTGATTTCTCATCTGTTTATACACTTGAGAAAAAGTGTTTCTAAAGTCAGGATTAAATTTTCTTTTGACTATATTATTCAGTTGTAAAACAAGTACAAAATAATGACAAAAATGATAAAATTGTTTATCCAATTAATAATTTGTTGGAATAAATTAATATCCTTCTCAAAGAGCCTGCAAGATTTCTTCTAGGACTGAGAATAAAAACAACTGCTTTTGATGTAGTTTAGGATCTAAAATAAAGAAAAAAGAGAAGAGGATAAATGAAAATAGTGAAAAAATAAGAATCAATAGTAGAGAAAAGATATATTTTTAAAATAATAAAACTCATATGAGCAGGAGAGTGAAGTAATTCACAACATCTTTCCATAGTGGCAAATTTTTAATGCATTCATTCCACAAATTGTCTGCCCTTCCCATACCCGAATTAAAACCATTTTGATAAGGAAATTTTAGAACTGGATACAATGATGCTTACTAATCTGGAGTTTCTAAAATTCACCAAGGAAATTCCATGTGGAGTTTTTTTTCTCAATGTAATTCATTTACATCTCTATTTTAGCAATCTACATTATGTTCATATTTTATATTTATTTATTGCTCTCCTAATGCATGAACTTTTTAAGAAGAAGAAATTATTTACATTTTTCTGCCTAGTACATTTATTCATATTACATACAAATAAACAGTAAGCTACTGAATGGTTTGCAAGGCTGACAGCAGTGTACCAGACACCCAGTGTGATTCAAATGCTTTTGGTTTGGGATTTCTATCCTCAGACGTTGATGCTGACCTAGGAGACCATGTCATCCAACAACCACAAGTTCAGCATCAAGAAAACCAGTACAGAGAGGTAAAATACCATGGTTGTAGTCTCATAACGAGGTCAAATAGAAAAACTAGAAATCCATGATCTCTTTAGTGAAAAAAAAAGAAGAATTAGAAGGGTTTTAATAGAAATGTTTTGTCCTCATGACAGCATGGATGAAACCAGAGTGTTATGCTAAGTGAAATAAGCCAGGTGGTAAAAGGCAAATACCATATGATCTCACCTATAAGTGGAACCTAATCAACAAAACAAACAAGCAGCAAATTAGAACCAGAGACATTGAAACAAAGAACAAATTGGCAGTAACCAGAGGGAAGGGGGGAAGGGGATAATGGGCGGGGGAGAAGGGGAAGGTGGTCAAGGAACAGGTATAAAGGACCCATGGACAAAGCCGCTGGGTGTGTGTGTAGGACTGAGTGTGGAAGGTGGGGATGGGTTAGGTGGGGGAGAGTGCAGAGGGGGAAATGGGGACAATTGTAACTGAACAACAATAAAAAAATCCTGAGATTTAAGAAGTAAAAAAACATAATTCATGAAGAAAGAGTTAAAAAAATCTGACAGAATGTAATGTGTGTACTCTCTACACTGGACTCCTAAAATGTATCATAGCATTGGTTATTCTTAAAAATCAACTGAGAATCAATTAGAAAAAAATACTGGCAGTTTATTTACAAAATAATGACATTAAAATTCAATGAGGAACAAAATGAAAGAAATATTTTGCCATAATATTATCAATTAATTAAATATGTATAACAGCCCTTTAAAGAAAGTGTATATTAGTGAAAGATATTAATTCCAAGGTAATTATTTTAGCCTATTCATGAATCATGACTAGAGTTCTTTAGTAAAAATGCAAAATAGATGTAAAAATCAAGTATAGTTAATTTATACAGAGTGACTTATTATTTAAAATATTTAATGCTGCATAGTAGATAATTTTCTATGTTCTAGGTCTGTATAAAAATAATAATATTATTTACTGAGTGGTAGTTTAAAGTTCCATTTTAAATAAAATAATAGCTTTATCTTACGTAATAATACCATATCATTCTTATTTCTATATTCACCTCAAATAACCACATCTTTTTCATCCACTCAGTATTTAATTTCATTGTTGTTTGTTAAAGAACTTTAATAAAATCCAAAAAGGTCATATATATGCCCTAGGACTAAGGACAGAACAAAAATAATTCCCTAATCAAATATTGATATTATAAAGAAAAGCCCCAGGATATAACCCCTTGCTGGAACAAAAATCTACTCTTTAAAGAAAGATAACACAAACGAATCCTCTATAATATATTTTTAGAAAAAAATGTCCATGAAATTTAGAAAATGAAATATTTAAAAGGTGTGTCTTATAATCAAGGAAGAAACAATCAATATAAGGGGATATCACAGATAATCCATGTAGTGACATTAGTAGACATGAATATTAAAATAGCTATTATAAATATATTATTTTTTTGGAAAAAGTGGTCAAAATAGGGGTAAGAAACTAGGAAAATTGAAGAAGAACTAACTGAAAATTTTACAGAGGAAAAATGAAAAATCTCAAATAAAATATTCATTAAAAGTATAACAAGAAACAGAAAAAGAAAATATTTGAGATAGAAATTACAAAAAATTAGAAGAAAAATAGAATGAAAACTAATGGTCTAAGACCAGTGGGGCAGTATGAAATAGATTACCATACGCTTCACTAGTTTCCCAGAAATAAATGAGAAAGAAAAACGTGCAGAAATTAGACAGGCAATAGCTATTTTTTGCTATAAAACTGATGGAAGATATCAACTCATATGTTCAGGAGGCTCAACTAACCCAAGAGATTAACACATAAACACATCACAATCAAACTTCTGGAACTAGAGACCAAGAAAAGCATCAAAAAACATGCAGAGGAAATAAATGTTACATATAGTATAACAAAAAATAGGCATGCCTCTTATCACAATAGATACAATAGATACAAATAGATACAATAGATACAAAGATAGATACAACAATAGATACAAAGCAGTATAGAATCTTACTTTTAAAACTTTTATGAAAAGAAAGCCCTGTAAACCTGTAAATTTTTTATTTTCAGTAAAAATATGAGTAACGATGCCTATTTTATGTGTTAGTTTTGGGAGTTATATAAGTGAGTCTATACCCAAAATCATTGACCTGAAACCCCTGGCCCAGAGGTGTTTTTGAATTCAGATTTTTTTTTTCAGTTTTAGAAAGGTGAAATGATACATAAACTGAAATATTCCCAATGGGTTATAAGGCACCTTGACATTTTTGCACTGAAAATTGCCTATATTTATATCAGGTAGGATTAATAAAAACTATGAATTATTACCTCTTGATGGGTCAAATGAGCATTCGCAGCAAACAAGTTTCCACCCAACATGAAAAAGCTCTCAGTTTCAGGGCTTTTTGCAGAACTGAAGGAAATTAATCTGTGTACAGAAAGCACACAGATCCGTGCCAAGGCAATATATGTATGTATCAATAAAAAGAAATTTGTTATCCCTGCTATATTATGTATGGATCAGGTCACCCTTGGAGTACTTTGTCTAGTTTAGATGCTTCATTTTTTGTGGAGCATGACATGCTAGTTGATACCACATGGATATTTTTATAACTAGAGATCTCTGCTAAATGGGAGAAAGCACAGGTGTATACCATCTACCCCGTGTCATTAAACTAGGTTACTGTGTCTTTCAGTAAGAGTTGCCCCTTACGACATAGGGTAATGGCTCAAATTGTGTGCTCGTAAGTATTGCACCAGCACCGGAGCTGACATAATAGTAACAGTGCAGATTTTAATTAATGTAAGTAAGAATGTAAAGCTGTTAACAATACTATAGATTGACTTACCAATCGATGCGCTTCTTTCAATGCCTGAATGACCATCAGAGATTTTGACTATTGGCAAGATTTGGTTATCGGAAAGAAGTTTTGCTCTCAGAGTCCCTACACTGTGAATATTCTATAGCTCTAGTAACAAACTACTACATTATGTAATTTAGTTTTTAATTAACAACCTCTGAAATAAGTCAATGAAACACCTTGTAAATATGTATAGTTAAAATGTGTATATATTTTATATTTACATAAAGGCAAATGATTTCAAGTTAAGTCAATTTATAAAATTTCAGGTTGAACCTACTCTCTACATTTTTTGAGGGAGGGAGAACAAAAAAATGTGGAGATTAATAGTTATCTAATGTATGGAATGATGCTGTTTTGGCATAACTTCTCTACACATTCAGCTATTTTGGGCTAGTATTGATTTATTAGAGTCATAAATACCTAAAACAATTATTTTGACCCTGCTGAGAATATTAAGATTCCTGAGAAATGTAAATGCTAAACCTCCAGTGAGATCTCTGTGGGAGAAATAAAGTGAATTTCCTTCAACGAAGTAAGGTACTGCTGTGAACTTATTTTCTGTCAACTTGGCTAAATGTGTTAAGTAAAATTTAGTGAATAAGATACAATAAAATAGCAGGTGGTTGAAAATGGATTCAAATTATGAATTACATTAAATTCTTGAAAATTAAAGTAAGTTTTGTTAATATTTGTAACCATTCAATTATGAGATTCTTCCCAAATATGGTTTGCCTCTTAATAAGGTTGAAACGATTCAAAAAATAAAGTAGAAAGTCCATAAACAGGAGACTAGATAAATGTTAATTTTCTATAGCATATAAATATAACACTCACCATGCCTATCATAAAATTTGTGCGTAATTATTTAAAGTCTGTTTTAAGAGAGGAGGCAAAATGTCTTGTTGTTTTTGCTACTATTTTTCGAAATAGCAATGACAAATGCCTTTTCTTTTTTTTAAAAGATTTTATTTATTTATCTCTAGAGGGTAGGAAAGGAGAGAGGGAGAAAAAAATCAATGTATGGTTGCCTCTCGTGAGTCCCCTGCTGGGGACTGACCTGCAACCCAAGCATGTGCCCTGACTGGGAATCAAACCGTATTTGTTTGGTTCGCAGGCCCACACTCAATACACTGAGCTACACCAGCCAGGGCATGAATGCCTTTTCTTTACTCACCAGCTAACATGACACCATTAGATACACATTATTAGAAAAGTAACTATGTCCTGCCTTCTAAATTCTTTATGATGAATATGTGTTCGGATTGCTGAGCTCACTAAAAGATTCAAATACTTAATGATCATTTTCTCTAAATGTGAAATGACTACTGCTTACTTAAACTGCTTAATCTTTGTGATTTCTCGCACGTGTGTGCATTTTGATTTACAATCAATTTAAGCATATCTTTGTTAATTTTTATAATAAAGTGGTTACTCTCTCGATTTGCTACATACACTCTTCTTAAGGAGAGGTATGTTTGGTCTTTCCTACTCTATGTTTGCCATGTTACATTACCAGTTCTATGCAAAGTTCAGTAAGTTTCACATTATGTATCTAATAAATATTAACTAGAGAAATAGCTTAAAAATAACTTTTATTTTATTTAGGTTGACCTATGTGTTAGCAAATTTGTGGTGTTTAAATTTTTATTGCTAAGAGATTTGGCCTCGTTATTATGAGTCAATTCCAGGGATCCCAATGTTTGTGAATATTATGGGAATAACACAGTTTGGGGCTGAACTGACCCTTTAAACAAATCAATAAAACATTGGAGTTTATAACTTATAATGATTTCCAGCTGCATTAATTATTGGCTAGAATAAGAGGAAAATAACTATTAATGAATTACTTTTCATTTTAATCCTATTGTCTTTCTTGCCTGCTCTTTCACTTTCTTTCCTTTTTCTCTCTGCAATGATCATTTTTGTTAAAAAAAAAAGAATTTGTAGCTAACAACAGATAGATAACTAGACAGACAGACAGATATTGGAGGCATGATTATTATTATTTTTTTTACTTTCTGATGACCAGATTACCTGAGAAGAGTAGCTGAACTCATCTGGTTTTTACAATATTGCTATTTCCATTTCCCCTAACCTTTTTGTTACACATGCTCATGTCTTTCTTCATGTAACATTAGACATACTTTTATTTCTTTATTTATCGTAAAATCCTTATTCATCCTTTATTGCCAGCTCAGATATGGCTCCTCCAGGAAGTCTTTCGTGGAAGCGAGCGAAGTTGAGCAACTTGCCTGCACCTGACACTGCGCGAACACTGATCCAATCACCGCCTCTCCAGACGCACTCCCTCTTCAGAACTGCCGCCCAGAGAAGGGCTGCATCGCCTTCGTCTTTGAGACACGTCTCCGGCAGCATGTGACCACACCACTTGGTTAGTATATAAACTGAATCAACTTGCTTTGATGACGTTCTTGAAATTTACAAATGTTTGTTTAAAAGTCAGTGATAGATTTTGACGTTCCTTGTGTGCTTTCCTTTAACGTGAATTTGTGTTCAATTATATAATTTCAGTGATGCATAGGTAAAAGTTTTGATGCTCTCTTTTTGATGCTGAAAATGTATGAGTGATTCAAAAAGAAAAATAAACTGTGAAAGTACCAATAAACAGGAGCAGAAAATTAGAGGCAAAAAGAAAGAATATTGTAAATGGCACTTAGATGATTATGATTCCTTTTGAAAAAAAAAATCAAACACTAATTCATTTTCTCCATACAAATAATTCAAAATAAATTAAGTGCCTTTTAGTTATATTAAAAATGTATTAAAAACAGAAAAATGTGTGGGTATTTATCTATTTTCTACACAGGAAGATTTCCAAATATAATATGATTATAAAATTATTTGGAAAAAATAAAATAAAATTTGTCAATATAAAGTATCATATGTCCCAAATCACCACAGATAATATTAAAAATCAAATTGCCTGGAATAAAATATTTGCATCACACAAAACTGAGAATGCTATCCTCATTTTATTTTACTTTTTACAAACAAACCACAAAATATATACATATCTTATGCAAAGAAAGAACATATAAAAGGACAGGTCACTAAAAATAGATATATTTAAGGGAAAAAAAGGGATGGCCTAATCATGTTATACCAGTTGATGAAAGTATATGCAAACATGAAAAAACATGTTATTTATCTTTTAAAATGTAACGTTAAAGATCAGGCAGTAAAACAAAATACATAGCATAATTCTCATTTGTGTCTGTGTGTATTTAAGCATTTGCATAATAAAATAGTACTTAATGTAGATGATAAAGTTAGAGATGATTTTAATTTTCAAATTTCATAAGCTCTTATAATAAGATATAAAATTAAGAACACACTTTAAACTATAAAAAGTTTCTGTTATCTATAAAACCTTGATTTAACTTAAATGTCATTAGACACTTGGTTGATGCACTAAAGTTTCCTTTCTGGCAACAATCATTTTTTTTATCGTATTTAAGTTATTGAAACACTCTGATAAAAATATCCATGTCTCTCTGTGTCAAATTAAATAGTCATTTTCACTATTTTGATATAGTCTGCTAATGAAATACATAAAAGCTTTTAGAGCCTTATTAAAGCAAATGGGATGATATCTCCAGAACAAGAAATATCCTTTCCAGCACCTGTCATTTCACTTCAGTATCGAACATGATAGAGAGGCAAAGACAGAATGCCTACTACAAGGATGTGCAATGCAGTTTTGGTAAACAAGATATCCTTCAGGTTATTTTAAAATTCAGCATTGGTAACATTACTTTCTTGTTCATGTGACATTTTAATGTTCCCCTTCACTAGCCAGTTTTTGAAAAGCTTGTTTCAACAATGTTCAGGAGATAATGGGTCCCTTAGCAAGTAAAAATGAAGTGGTACAAATATTAAAAGCATTCTGTGCCCTTTGAAAATATTATGAAAGTTACCGCACAGATGGGCTGAAAGTTTAATTACCTCCAACGAAGAGAGTCAGAGTTATCATTGCTCCTGCAACAACTGGAGGTTTAGCAGCCAAAATATCCATCAGAAAATTACGCTGAGAGTATATGTATCAAATGCACTGCAGAAACAGCTGCAATTCCATTTACGTCACCCAGACATGAGAACCGCAGGGCCTGGAATAACATGAAGATATCACACTGGCTTTTTTCTTAATTTGACATTTTCTAGGCATTTTTCAAATGTGCCAGACTGGGAAAATTGACTAACATGCACCAAGTAAAATAACATGAATTCAGTTTCATGTATTTGGGGGTATGCATTTTTGTGAAAATTCTATAGTTCTATTACAGGGTATGGCATATTATTTTTGGCACATTTTTATTACAGAGTTTGGACAGCTAATATTGACATAGAATTACTAAGATCTCTCTCACTGAAAATGCATTCTATTTAAGTTGTTATAAATAATCTGTAATAATGCGTATTCTAATATATCATCATTTAAATGGTGATATCGAATCCTATTTTAACATCAGAGCTGTATGGCAAGATGTCAGGAACTGTGAGAACACTATTCAGCAGATTTTTTTCAGGGTAGATATTCATTCCTTTGCATCAAAACAGAGTAAGTGCATAAGAAAATAATAACATTTAAAAACTGCTCTTAAAATAATATACAATGGGACATATGTCTGACTGTGGCATCTTGCCATTCTCTGCTTTCTCTGTCTCTGGCAAGGTTTAGTTGGACTGCTTTGAGCTTGACTTATTACCAATAATGATAAACTATGTTCTTTTTTTAATTAGTTTTTTAAATTGTTGTCCTATTACAGTTGTCCCAATTTCTCCCTTTGTTCCCCCTTGCTCCACCCACCTACCCCCATTCCCACAGTCAATCCCCACT
>PVKM010021690.1:0-22398 GCA_004027735.1 Carollia perspicillata | reverse complement strand
ACTAGACTACTTTCTTATACTATATATAAAAATGAACTCAAAATGGATTAAAGATTTAAATATAAGACCTGAAACCACAACAATCCTAGAAGAAAACATAGGCAGCAAAGTTTCTTTAACATATCTCTTGGCAATATCTTTTTGGATATTTCTCCTATGGCAAAGGCAACAAAAACAAAACTAAGCACATGGGACTACATCAAACTATAAAGCCTTTGCACAGCAAAGGAAACCACCAAGATGAAAAATCAACCTACTCAATGGGAGAAGAAATTTGATGATATATCTGACAGGGGTTGATATCTAGAATATATAACAAAACTCATATACATCCCTTTCTGGCATTCAAGATGTCGAAGTGAGGAAGTGGGGAGTCCTCTGGTGAAAAATTCCAGATTTCCCTTGGTCTTCCAGTAGGAGCTGTGATCAACTGTCCTGACAACACAGGAGCCAAAAATCTGTATATCATCTCTGTGAAGGGGATCAAGGGACGACTGAACAGGCTTCCTGGTGCTGGTGTGGGTGACATGGTGATGGCTACCATCAAAAAAGGTAAACCAGAACTCAGAAAGAAGGTGCATCCAGCAGTAGTAATTCAACAATGGAAGTCACACCAGAGAAAAGATGGCGTGTTTGTTTTAAAGATAGTGTGGGGGTCATAGTAAACAATAAAGGTGAAATGAAAGATTCTGCCATCACAGGACCAGCTGCAAAGCAGTGTGCAGATTTGTGGCTCAGGATTGCATCCAACACTGGCAGCATTACGTAATTCTCTAGTGTTTTTGTAAAGAAAAAAATTAAAAATTATTTCCTTCTCCCCCTCAAAAATCATACAACTCAATATCAAAAAATAAACAAAAACCCAAATAATCCAATTAAAAAATAGACAGAGGACCTTAATAAACATTTCTCCAAAGAAGACACACAAATGGCCAACAGACACATGAAAAGATGCTCAACAACACTAATCAGTAAGGAAATGCAAAACAAAACAGCAATGAGTTATCACCTCACACTGTCATAACGGCTATTATCAAATAAGACAACAAATTACAAGTGTTGGTGAAGATGTGGAGAAAAGGGAAGTTTTGTGTATTGTTGATGGGATTGTAAATCAGGGCAACCATACAGAAAACAGTAGGAAAACTCCTCAAAAAGTTAAAAATAGAACTCCTGTATGCCTCAGCAATTCCACTTCTGGATATTTAGCCAAAGAAAACAAAAAAGATAACTCAAAAAGATACATGTACACCTATGTTCATTGCAGCATTGCTTACAATAGCCAAGATATGGAAACAACCTAGACATCCATCAATAGATGAATGAAGAAGAGGTAGTACATATAAACAATGGGATATTAATCAACCATAACAAAATATAAAATCTTGCCATTTGTAACAACATAGATGGACCTATGTAGTATTATACTAAGTAAAATAAATTGGACAGATAGACAAATTAAAAGGCAAATACAGTGTGACTTTACTTATATGTGGAATTAGAAAATAAAACAATGAACAAACAAATTAAAACAGAAACAAACTCATAGTTACAGAGAATGAACTGATGGTTGCCAGGAGGAAGTAGGGGGTTAGGGGCTTGGTGGAAAAAGGGAAGAGAATTAGGAAGTGCAAATTCCAGTCATAGTATTTTTTAAAAAGGGAACTGTTACAAAAATAGTAGTATGTTGGTACACGTGTGTGTATGTGATAGTGTTATCAACATTTTCCCATTCAAACATGTGACAAAAAAGTGTAGGTAATTTGAATATAAACATATTAGGGAGTGGTAATACAGACTTATAAAATGTCAAGTTAAATTTTAAGGGTGACAGATGATTCTTCTCATCAAGGTCTATGGAGCCCTTTCCTAAAATTTCATGGATTCTATTAGAGGTCTGCTTTACGTTCATTTGAGATCTGTAATAGTGCACACACACATAGATTCAGAAACTGAAAATCAAAGTTTTAATTAAACCTGATATAAAAATTAAAGCCATTATGCACAATTTTGAGCAGCCAGAGAATTCTAACAGATATCCTTTCTCTTTGAACCTTTGCTTCCTCACACCAACAGATGCAGTCTAAAACACATGACCCACGTTCACACCCACGCCTTCAGCTGCTCACCTGCCCCTCTCCACAGTTCTGACACATTTGTTCCACCGCTTTCATCACCATAGGAGATAGTGTGAAGGAGAAATGAAAGTCAGGAGCACAGATGCAGATCATACAAATATGTGTACTACACAAAACCTGTTGGAAAAAAATCTTTCAATGAAATAACATTAATTTATTTCAGAAGAATTAGCTTTCAATAGAATCAATGAAAACAGAGCCAGCTCCTTCAGGCCAAGTTCATGAGACTAAAAGGGAAGATTGTGATTCAGATTTTAATCCAATCTATTTTTTAAAACAATATATCTGAGCAAATACAATAGATTGATGATTTCTTGTGAAAAAGGGCTTAAAACAGTACTATTAAATTAGCTCTCAAAGTCCTAAAAAAAGAAAAGAATTTAATTTTGTTCTCATGGTACAAGAAGACTCTAAATTTAACTCACGAGAGGTTTTGTCCTGGAGCCTGAAGTCTTTCTCATTGTGCACTATATTTAGGTTGAGGGTACAATTAGCTCAAATATCAGATTTTTAAAGTACATAAATATAAATCATCAGCAATGCTACTGCTAAAAATACATAAGCCAGGAACTGTGGCAAGTCTAAAATACCAAGTGAGATAGATGTTATCAAGTTTCTCTGAAAGTAGTGGCCATTGACCATTACTGTTACTGACAAAGAATTTTGTATTTTATGTAATAAATTATTGTTTATCAAGAATCTTGGGGGTCCTGGCAAGCAATACACTTATTAACAATGGATAGAAAGATGCACACTTTTTCCACCGATGCATAGAAATAAGTAGCTCACCTTTGTCGCAGGCTAAGACTATAGGAAATGAGTGGGACTCTTTTCATTACAAGTGGCAGAAAACCTGACCCAAACTGGCTTAAAAGGAAATTTGTTGTCTTATGTAACTGAAAAGCCCAAGTATAAGGTCCAGGCTTCGAGCATAGCTGAATTCAAGCTAAACAAGTCACTACTGCTTAGTTGCTCTATATTCTTTAACTACTTTCTGCCAGGCTTCGGTATCAGGTTCCCGTATCAGGTTCCCTACAGTAGTGCTCCAGTCCTTCCATCCTTTCAGGTTCAAGGTCAAAAAGGAAGAGCGAGTTGGATTCCAATCACAATGGCTAGGGGAATATGATGCAATGACTGGGTTAGGCCTAAGGAGAATGTTTCACCTCTGAGGAGTGATGGAGGTGTAGTCTTGCTTAATTAAGTACATGGACTAAAGAGTAAGGAAAGAATAAAACTCAATATAAAAAATGGGAACTGTTATTAGAAGATAGAGTGGATGGCATGCCTGTTATAGGGAGAACAATTGTAGCCATGGAGATATTGTTTTACTGCCTCTGTCAGGACCAATTAATTAGTAGTCTTAGACCTAAGGTGATGATAAAAATGCATGGTGAATCCACTGTTTATAAGGCAGATATGCCACTGGATCATCAGTTTATTTCGCTGTATGACAATTATACCACTTACAACTCAAGTTTTTTTGGTGAGAACTAGTTCACCAGTGCATGTAAAAACATACCTGGTTAATAAATGTCAATTATCTTCCCATTTCCCTTTGAGTCAAATTTTCCTTTCTTATCTTGGGAGATTTTCAGAATAGAAAGTATGTCTGATTCATTTTTTTTAAATCTCTAGAACCTAGGAGAGAATCTAATACATAGTAGAAATTTAATGTGTGCTGAGCAGACAGATGTTGGGTATATTTTTTACTTTTTTTAAACACTTTATTTTTTTTTAAAAAAATATTTATTTATTTTTAGAGAGAGGGGAAGGGAAGGAGAAAGAAAGAGAAACATCAATGTGTGGTTGCCTCTTGCACACCCCCTAGTAAGGACCTGGCCCACAACCCAGGCATGTGCCCTGACTGGGAATCGAACTGATGACCCTTTGGTTCACAGGCCCACACTCAATCCACTGAGCTACACCAGCCAGGACTATTTTTTACTTTTAAAGGACTTTCATAATTAGGCCTGGAAAATTTTAAGATTAGGTTGTAGGATTAGCTCCTGTAACAAAGAAACCCCAATATGTAATGGCTTAAAGAAGACACATGTTTATTTCTATCTTGTAAAGCAATCTAGAGCTTCTGGACAGTTGTTCGTAGGAAGACATCTCTGTCCTGTAGGTTATGCAGCTTCCTTCTGTTATTTGCCTTGTTTTCCTCATCAGCACTTTGAAGCTAGCTGACCACCATCAAAACTGTGTTCCAGTTCATGGGAAGCGGGAAAAAGATATGAAGGGCAAACAGTTTCCTTTTATTTATTTTCTTCTTCTTTTTAAAAAAACTATTTTATTGATTATGCTGTTACAGTTGTCCCATTCCTCCCACCCTTTATTCCCCTCCGCCCTGCACACACTTTCCCACCCACATTCCCCACCTTTAGTTCATGTCCATAGGTCATATATATAAGTTCTTTGGCTTCTCCATTTCCTATACTATTCTTAACCTCCCCCTGTCTATTTTCTACCTACATTTATGCTACTTATTCTATATACCTTTTCCCCCTCTCTCCACCTCCCATTCCTGCACTGATAACCCTCCATGTGATCTCCATTTCTGTGGTTCTGTTCTTGTTCTAGTTGTTTGCTTAGTTTGGTTTTGTTTCTGTTTTAGGTGTGACTGTTAATAGCTGTGAGTTTGCTGTCATTTTACTGTTTATATTTTTTATCTTCTTTTTCTTAGATAAGTCCCTTTAACATTTCATATAATAAGGGCTTGGTGATGATGAACTCCTTGAACTTGACCTTATCTGAGAAGCACTTTATCTGCCCTTCCATTCTAAATGAAAGCTTTGTTGGATGGAGTAATCTTGGATGTAGGTCCTTGCCTTTCATGACTTGGAATATTTCTTTCCAGCCCCTTCTTGCCTGTAAGGTCTCTTTTGAGAAATCAGCTGACTGTCTTATGGGAGCTCCTTTGTAGGTAACTGTCTCCTTTTATCTTGCTGCTCCTAAAATTCTCTCCTTATCTTTAATCTTGGGGAATGTAATTATGATGTGTCTTGGTATGTTCCTTCTTGGGTCCACCTTCTTTGGGACTCTCTGTGCTTCCTGGACTTCCTGGAAGTCTATTTCCTTTGCCAGATTGGGGAAGTTCTCCTTCATTATTTATTCAAATAAGTTTTCAATTCCTTGCTCTTCCTCTTCTCCTTCTGGCACCCCTAAATTCAGATGTTGGAATGTATAAAGATGTCCTGGAGGTTCCTAAGCCTCTCCTGATTTTTTTTTTTTTTTTTTTTTTTTTTGGGTTTTTTTTTTTTTTTTTTTTTTGGTCTGGGCACACCTGTTATGTAGTAAGGAGCAGAGCCTTAGGTGTTCACCAGGGTGGGGCAACCCACATGACTGCTTTGTGATGTTGTATGTGGGGGAGGGGTCCAAGAGGGAACAATGGCACTTGCTCCACTTTCTGCTGGTTTTCAGTCACTTCCTCTGCTACCCACAATCAAAGTGGGCCCTTCTGGTGCTGATTCCTGGGTGGGTGGGTTTGTGTAAGTTCTAGGACCCTGTGGGTCTCTCCAAGAGACTCTCCTGTGAGGCTGGGAGTTTCTCCCACTGCCACCTCAACCCCCACAGGTGTTTTCAATAGGTAGTTTGAGACTCTATTTCCCCTCACTGAAACCCTGGGTTGTGGGGTCTGTCTCACTCCCCAGTTGTTCCTCCCGGCTTATCTGCATGTAATTGTGGGACCACCTGCTCCACCAGCCACTGCCTTGCCAGGTTTGCCAGCTGCTGCCTTGGCAGCCAGCTGCAGCCTTGTGTGCCCTGCTCCACAATCCACCTCCTCACTGGGTCCACAAACTGCAGCCTTGCCTGCCCTGGTCCTCCAGCCACCACCTTGCCACGAGTCTTCCACCTGGCTGCCCATCTGCCCATCTCTGCCCCTCCTACTAGTTTGGATGGATGTGTCTTCTTTAACTCTCTGGTTTGTCAGACTTCCATATAGTTAGATTTTCTGGTTGTTTTTTGTTTTTAAATTGTTGTTGTCCTTTTGGTTGTGAGAGGAGGCACAGTGTGTCTATCTATCCCTCCATCTTGGCTGGAAATCTCCTTTGCCCATTTTTAAATTGGGTTGCTTGTCTTCTTAGAGTGGAGTTGTGTGAGTTCTTTACATATTTTGGAAATTAAACCCTTCTTCTGGTAGAAGAAGGGCAAGTCAGAGAGATTCAAAGCATAAGAAGAATTCGACATGAAGGAGGTTTTCTGTTGCTAAGATGAAGGATACGCATGGTGAGGGCCTGAGAATGACCTCCAGGAGCAAAGCATAATTGCTAGCTGACAGCCTGCAAGACACAGGAATCTGTCTTACAACTGAAAAGAAAATGAATCCTGCCAACAATGTGAAGGAGTTGGAAGTGGGTCTTTCCCTAGCTGAAACTCCAGGTGAAGAAGTAGCTGGCCAATAGCTTGATTTTAGCCTTATTAGACCCTGAATTATGAGACTTTCATTATGAGAAACTAGAGATATAAATTTCTACTGTTTTAAGTCACTAAATTATTGGGTATTTGCTTGTTCTTGAGACAAACACTATGAAAAAGACATGCCTTTTTCCACTTCTATGGTGCTGCAATAGTGGAGTTGTTTGGTGAAACTCTGACTTCCACCCTGTATTAGCTGCCTGTTGCTGTTGTAATAAATTGTCACAAAATTGGTGGTTTAAAATAACACAAATTTATTCCCTTATAGTTCTGGAGATCAGAAGGCCTAAATGGGTCTTATGAGACTAAAATAAAAGTGTTTATAAAGCTGCATTCTTTCTGGAGGCTCTAGGGAGAATCTGTTTTCTTGCCTTTTCCAGTTTCTAAAGGCTACCCGCATGCCTTGGCTCACAGACCTTCCCTTTACCTTTAAAGCACATCATTCCAATCTCCACTTCTGTGATCACATCTTTTTTTGACCTTTTTTTCTTCCTGCTATAAAGACACTGGTGATTACATTGGCCCCACCTAGGTAATTCAGGACACTCTTCCCATATCAAGATCCTTAACTTGCCTTGACCAGTGTAGCTCAGTTGGTGGGGCATCATCCCATAAAGTGAAAGGTTGCCAGTTCAGTTTTTGGACAGGGCACATGCCTGGGTTGGGTCGTAGGTTCAGTCCCCAGTCAGAGTGCATATGGGAGGCAACTGATTGATGTTTCTCTCTAACATTGATGTTTCTCTCCCTCTTTTTCTCCTTCCCTTCCCCTCTCTCTAAAATAAATAAATAATCTGTTAAAATAAAAGGTCATTAACTTAATCACATTTACAAAATTTCTTTTATGATATAAGGTAATATATTCATAGATTCTGAGGATTAGGATGTGGACACCAGGGGCAGGGGTTGGGGGGGAGCATTATTCTCTCTATCGCAACCTCCTATAGCAGAGCACTGTAGAGGCTTTATAAACCAAACTGACATTTGAATTACAGCCCACAAAATTGGGCCAGCACATACATCCTGAACACAAAAAGGTTATCTATGTGCTAAATTAAGAGATCTAAATACGGAACCAGAATCTTAAAATATAATATCCAAATTTCTAGGATATAGTCCAAAATTACCATATCATGAAAATTTCAACTCAGGAAAAAAAAATCAACAGATGCCAACACCAAGATAATGCAGATGTTGTAATTATGAGACAGGGATTTTAAGCAGTTATTATAAAAATGTTTTAATATGCAATTACAAATACTCTTAAATAAAATGAAAAAGTGGAAATCTTAGCAAACGTTTATGGAAGATACAAAGAAGAGCCAAGTGGAAATTTTAGAATTAAAAAGATATAAGAACTGAAATTAAAAACTCATCAGATGTGTGTTTTGACTGTACTCAGGATTTAAGTTATAGAGGTGGCTGAGTGAGGACACTGAGAGGTGAATGTAATTGAAAACGGTCTATTAAGGGCCATGCCATGCCATGCAGAGCTACATGAGGAGGTGCCAGGGTCAGGCAGGAGGCAGGAGGAGTGAAGAGAAAGCACAGGCACAAGCCTTTACTGTGATCTGGGTGGGCAAGTTTAGGATTGAATAGTTCGAATAATTCCAATGGGCTCTGGGTATAGCGGTGGTCTCTAGTTGTCTAATACCTGGTCCTGGAGTGATCTAGAGCGGGGGAAATACTGACTTGGTGTGTGAAAGTTAGATGAAAAAGGTGGTTGGGAGCATGGGCTCTGGGTTGGTTGGTTGGCATATGAAAAGCACCTGGTAGGAGGGTCATTTGTTATCTCTAGGAATTTGTTAGTTCTGAGAGGGAAAGCCTTTCCCTATGGAAAATAAAAACATACTTAAAACAACAGCTCAATAGCAAAATGGGGGTGTCAGAGGTCAGTGAACTTGAAGATAGAGTGACAGAAATCATGAATATGAATCAGAGTGAAAAGAAATTTTTTAAAAAATGAATGAATCCCCAGGGACCTGTGTGATAGTAGCAGCAGAAGACCTAATGTTCATGTCATCAAAGTTTCAGAAGAAGAAAAAGAACACTGAGCTGAAAAATGTTTGAAGAAATAACTCCTCAAATTTGATGAAAAATGTAAACCTAGAGAATCAAGATACTGAGTATACCCCAGACGGACAAACTAAGGAATTGACACCCAGACACATAATCAGAGTTCTGAAAATGAAAAACAAAGAAAAACTTTTAAAAACAAAGCAAGACAATGACCAATTAGGGAATAATGATTCAAATGACAGCAAATTTCTTCTCAGAAACTTGAGGGACAGAAGAAAGAGGCAAACATTCTTCAGGTCCCAGAAGAAAAAGCACTACCAACCCAGAATTCTTTATCCAGTAAAAATTATTTTTCAGGAAAGAAAGTGAAGAAATGCCAAGAGGATTTGTCATGAGCAGATCTTCTCTAAGAAAATGGCCAAATGAAGTTCTTCAGACAGAAAGAAAATGATAATGAAAAGATATTTGGAATATCACAAATGCAAAAAACAGCAGTAAAATATATAGATTGTATATTGTATATTATCAAAGTGACAAAATTATAGTGATGGAGAATAGACCATCAGTGGTTGGAAGGGGTTTAGGACTGGGAGTGAGTGTGATTATTAAAATATAGCACAAAGGGGTTTCTTTTTGGTGATGGAGCAGCTCTGGGTTCTGATTGTAGTGACAGTTACAGAAATCCATAAATGAGATAAGATTTCAAATTCTACCCTCTAAAAAGATGTATGCAAAGGAAGACTGGTGAAATCCAGATGGCAATTGGCATAGGAAGAAATTTAGTTCAGTGAGATCATTCGGTGCATAGCCCCCTTCAATCTATATACACATATGTGCATATGCACACTTACACACAGGCACACATAGTTGCCTGAATTTCAATATTTCTCTAGTGTTTTTCTAGTATTCTCTTTCTAGCCAGCTATCTTAGATTTTTCTGTGCTTTAGCATTCAGAAAGATCTCTAATTATCCCTCTTTTCCTGTTGGTATTCTAACCCATTTAACTCCTCTCCCCATTCCCTCATCTCCTAACCCTTTTTGAAACCCTCATGCTTTCATAAAATTATAGCCTCTGTTATTAATAATTATATTGCTAGCATCCTACTTAATATCCCAGCATATACTGAAGTCTTATTAGAGGTGATGGGTGAGAGAACACAGGCTGAAGCCTGACCAAAGACTAAGTGATGTCAGACAAAAGGAGTCACCATAGTGGTGCCCACAATCTCACTGTCATATTCCTGAGCCCATATGTCCTCTGGAGGCAGGTGGGAGAAGAACAGTGCCAGAAAAATCTGAGGATACCATGGCAGGTAAGTAGAAATTGGGGGAAAGAAGGGAATGATAAGAAGTTATCCCATTTATGAGAATATTATCCAGCTCAAATCTTTTGATAATCGTTCAAAACTGGACTGTGAGAGGATAAGAGAAGTCAAGAGAACAGAATAAACAGAAAACTTCTTACAGCCAGACTATTCCCATCTTGTTCTGAGCTAGAAGGAAAGGAAGGATCAAGGGTGGTAGACCAAGTCCCAAGGCTGCTGGGAGAGGGAGTAGAGAGAGCTCAGTTGCTGTGGATGACTCTGAGAATCCAGTCTGTATAGTGAGAAACCTTGGTGTAGTAGCCAACATCACCTCTCAGAATACACCCATCTGACCAGGAGAGGATCCCTTGGAGCTGATTTTGGCACAGAAGTGGGGCAGCAGCTATTTCCTGTTAGAAAGAGGAGAAATGGGTCAGGCAGAGTAGCCAAAACAAAGATAATCTATTACCAAATCCCCATCTGAGGGGCCCAAAATAGAAAGACTTAGGTAATGAAGATGGGAGAAATGTGTGGTGGCTGCCTTGGGCCCATCCCACCCCTCACCTTAGGCCACATCAGAGGAAGCCATAAAGAAATGAGAACATTCTTTGATGTTTCCATCCTGACATCTGAGTTCATTCATGATTGGAAGGAGGGCACTTATTCCTTCCTGGACCCCCATTTACCTTGATTTTTTCTTAGATGTAGAGACAAAAAATTGAATTGGGTTATGAGAGATACATGGACTCCAAAACCATCTCAGACAAAACTTAGTGAGAAAGGGACAGAAGGGAAAGGGTTACCTTACATGAGTGCATGCTCTCCAGAGATGATCCCGCACAGAACATGTTCTCTGTGATTTTAATAGGAATTTTCCTTCTAGCGGACTCTTGACAGTATTCATTAGAGAACCAAAAGACAGTCTGGTTTATCTGGATATCAGGGTCTGTGTCTGATTGCGCATGTGCATGCACAGAGAGAGAGAGAGAGAGAGAGAGAGAGAGAGAGAGAGAGAGGGATATGAATTTGTTTCTCTTTGATGCTTCACATGTCCATCTCCTTTTCTTCTCTCCTTCCCTCCCTCTTTTCTGTTATTAACTTCTCCATGGTTCAATGAAAGGAAAAAAAACAAAACAAAATTAAAAGGAACCAGAGAAGAAGAAAAGAGATAATGAAATGAGAAAACCAAGGTCTGATTCCAGTATTGTAAACTACATTCCTTGGGTTTACACACATGCATGCTTTTATTTGTGCATGTTTATAAGTTTCCACTAAATGAACTGCACTCAGCATTTACCAGCAAGATTCCCTCCAACCCCTTCGTCACTCAAACATCTTTCACCTTCACCTGGGTGATGAATGAGGCACGAGCACTGGATTCCAGAGACCTTCAGCCAAGTAGCCATGTTAACCCTGGGTGTATCATGTCAACAATTGGGGCCTCAATTGCCACATTAATAAGATTAGAGGTTAAGATATGTAAGTTTTCAGGCCCCTTCCAGCTCTCACATTATATGATAGTTAACAGTTATATGATAATCCTCATTGAATGGTTATGCAAGGAACACTAAGAGTCTGTCTTGAGGGCCACTCACAGAAATCCTCCCATGCCCAGCCCCAGCCAGAAACAGTGCACAGGTCCCCTCTTCTGTCATCTCCAGGATTGGGCAGATCCACCAGCTTCACATGATTTAGAGGATGCGTCAGCTTGATGAGCATGAGGTCATGCTCAGCAGAATCCCGGGTGAAATTTGGGTGTTGGATAGTAAGCCTGGATTTTAAGTTCCCTGCTGAGTTTAGGAAACCCTCCTCTTTTGAAGCAGCAATGTCTATTTCAAGAAATCTGAAACAGGCCATGAAAGATTAGTAGATGAAGGAGACATTCTATCGTTCATCTCGCATCCTTTCTTCCCTTAACTTGCTTTGTGACTTGGCATGAGTTCCATAACTTGCCAAGACCCCTGTCTCCTTGCTGTAAAATAAGCAATTTCCATTGCAGTTCCGTAATTCTTTGATGTGCACCACATTGGTTCATCCCCTTGTCCTTGGCTTCCCCAGTTCCCTCTGTCTATATCACCTCACTCAAGAATATAGCTCATAACTACATAGATCTATTTTCTGCCTCCTTCCGACCATTTCTCAGGTTTCAGAGTCCCCTGTGCAAGTCTCTTAAGGGCTGAGCCTTAGTCCCCTCTGAGCAATCCCAGTGACTAAGGGGGAAAACTTGTCCCTCCAGGACCTCCATAACTCACGGTAAGAAGCAGTGGGCTGCAGTGAGAGCCCACTGTTCGTGGATCAGGGTTCCCAAACAAGGCTCATATTCTGAGTTCAGGAAAATCAAAAATGTTGGTGCAGGTTTGGTGTTCATTTGATTGAAATGCTGAATTAATCCTGCTTGTGCTGGTATTAGTGTTGCAGTTGTTGTTACTGCTGCCAGATAGGAGAAAAGAGAGGAGAATCCAGAGACAGGAGCTTAGATTCCTGAGGACAGTTCTGAGATGTTTTATGTGGAAGTGCTCTGAAGTTGCCAGTGGGTTACTGATGTCTAAGATATTATTGAACCACTTCAGGATCCTTCTGTTATTTTTCCCTTTGAATTCCCGCTGTATTTGTGTCCTCCCTCCTATTCCTTTCCTTCCATTCCTTCCTTCCTCTTGGTTCTTCTCTTCAAGTTTCCTTCTTAGCTATTATATATAGCAAAATCACACTCTTTTGCTAGCACCTACCATACATTGTATCATTCTCACAATCTCATCTCAAATCTTCTCTTGCTCCCAGGGAGCCAGAGGAAAACCAGTGGGCTCTAGATGTTTTTGAGTGTTCTAGGAAACTTCCAGTCACCGGGGTCCTGAATTCTTTTTCTTTCTAATTGATTATCTCTCCACCCCTCTTACCTAGATCCATTTCCTCTAGTTTCCTCCAATGTGACCTTTTCAGAATTTTAAGACAAAAATAGGAACCTGCACTCACCAGTCACTGTCAGAAAGGTGAATACTAGGAAGAGGTAGTTCATATCTGCTGTCTTCATACCCTCTTCCAGTGAGAAGACCTGGGAAGGGAGTGAGCTGATAACCAACCTAATCAGCTGGAAACTTTGTAAAGGGAGAAATTACAAGGAAGGCTGGGAAGTTTCAAGGGAGCAAGGTGCTCTTAACTAAGGGTGGAAAGACATCAGAAGGAAGAAAGACAGCCAGACTGTATCTCTTGAGTGTCTGCCCTCCTATCGTAGTCTGGGAGATTTCTCCGAGGTGAGATTCCTGACCCCTCCCCTCAGACAGATATATTATAAGCTAAGAGCTTTGCTCTTCTTTATTAGCAAAGAGAAATCTCCACTGGCCAATCCTGTCTGCCTTAATCCACTGTTTCTAGTAATAATTCAGCCTCCTGGTTCCTTTAGGCTTACTCACCTGTCCTCACTTAGTGTGGGTGATCTCCACCTCTCTGCTTAACACTTACCAGCTGTCAACTTAAAAATAAACTCCCTCCTCTATGAAGTACAGACCCCTTCACCTAACACACTGAACCCTCCCCCGGGTCACATTGCCCCTTGTCCTCATGTCACACTGGCTGTATCCCCATGTCATCCTTTCCTCATGTCACACTGTCTTCATCTTATGTCATCCTCCCCCTACTCCTTAGATACCACTGATCTCTCCCTGAAAATTTGTAGAAGTAGTCAGTGACAAAAAGGGTATGCTCAGCATAGATCTCCCTTGGAATGGAATCAAAGGGATACTGAGTAGAATGTATTAGTTGGCTTTTGCCACATAGCAAATTTCCTCAAAATTTAGTGGCTTAAAATGGTAGCCCACTATTTACTCATAATGCTGTGGATTGCCAACTTGTATGGGCTCAGCTGGATAGTTCCGCTGTCAGTAGGACTCAGTCATGTGTCTGTCATCAGCCGACAATCAATGGTCCCATGAACATGACTTCTGATTGTCTGGTTGTTGCTTGGAGTGATGGGGGTAAATGGGCTATGTGTCTATATCATCACTGAACAGGCTAGTGAAGATCATTTATATGATGATAATTGCAAGGTCCCCAAGATCAGAAAAATGGTAAGTCCCAATGCCCAAGACTTTTCAAACATCTGAATATATCAGGCCAAATCAAGTTCCATGGCTAACCCAGGTTCACAGGTGGAAAATAATCTACCTCTTTTTTTTTTAAATGTGTTTATTGATTTTAGAGAGAGAGGAAAGGGGAGGGAGAGAAAGAAACATCAATTGGGAAAAAGTGTAAAATAATATTGTAGGGTAATAGATGTAAGAAAAATTATCTTTGGCCATTTCTTCTTGTCACTTTATTGTATTAATTTTCAAATATAAAAAAAATTAAAAGTATTGTACAGTGAACACTGCCATACCCACCACCTATTTTCTTCAACCAACAATTTACTATATTTGCCTCTCTTAGCTATCCAACTATAGTTGTGGCTGTTAGTACAATCTACCGCACAAATTGTACTCAATCTCATCCCCTTCTTAATCTCCTGCAATCTGGCCTCTCTCCTACTTCTCCGAGAGCTCCTCCTTTTTCTACCACCATCACCGTATAATTCCTGAGTGGCTGCAATAGCTTTCAAGTTGACCTTCCTTGACAACCCACCTCTTTCTCTATCCAATTGATCCTTGATCCTTGCTTCATTTGTTGTGCTCTTGCTTAAAAGCTCACAGTGGTTTCTAGGGCCTATCACTTCATGTCTTACATCCTTAATAATCTAGTACAACAATGCCTGACTCTGTAGAGATATAACACAATGAGAAGAGTCAGAGATCCTGGGCAATCTCGAAATCAGCCTGTGTCCTTGGGAGGTCTGCTGGTATACTTCTTACCTCTCTCCGACCAACTCCAGTCCCTGTGTGTCCTAACCTCCTTTTGTAAATTGGCTGTAATCTTTGGCTTTTAACTCTATTAACTTGGCACCCCCATAACACACAGTTGAGCATCTCCCATCTGCAATCCATAGGCACCAATTTTGACCTGGACCTGAATGCCTTCTTCTCCTGGGCTCTTTGTCAAAAACACCTTAATTTTCATTTCTATAAGGCCATCTGTGTTCTTGCATTTGAGCAAGGACTATCTTCTCCCCCTGCCATTTGGTCAAGTAGTGGTCCTGACTGTTTTCAATATATTCCTCTGACAGGCTGTGAATCCTTGCCTATACTACTTCCTGGTTCATAGCCACAAGAAAGGATTCCCAACCATCTTTTGATCTAGCTTCACCCCTCACTACATCAAAGAAGGCCCTTCTCCTCTCCCTATCTGTGCCAATCCCTGTCTGGCATCCACTGTGCTCCAATTGTTCAGACTGGGTTTTAAGAGCCCCTCAAATTCCAGTTTGAGTTCACTCTCTTAAAATCTTTTCCTTAGTGGATTATTTTTCTCTTCTTTACTAAGCTTTCCACTCTCGGCCAGCCAGTTTCTTCAGTATTTTTCAAGTTGACCATTTCTATACATGCTTCCTTTCATTCTTTGGCTCACTGTTCTGACATACCTGGAAGTACCTAACTTACTCACTCTTTATCAGAGAGTCTGCCCCTGCCCATAACCCTTGCTGAGTGGCTTAAGTTTAGATGTTTAAGGGTAGAAACTGGATCCTCAGAGATACCTCCAAGATCAGTGCAGCTCAATGTCCAGCCACACTTCTGTCTGATCTGGATCTGACCCTCCTACACACATAGCTCATCCTATCAAAGAGACCTTCACACGACTCTGGATGGTCTCAGACTTAGGAAGCTCCATTTACCTGGCTTATGACCTTGACTTCCCTAATGGCATGATTTATATCTGATTCAACTCTGTGTCTCTAGATCCTAGCATAAAACCTACCACCACACACACATACGCACAATTTTTTTTGGATGAATGAGGAGATAACACCTGTGTATCTCCTAACTTAAAACTCTCCACAACCTGCCACACTGACCTGACCTCCAGGTAATCTAAGTTTACTAGCTTAACCTAGGTCACTTTCTTGTGAGTTACGGTGAAAATAGGATTCTCAGAGTATGGTCTTTAATCCCAAGGGCAGGTATTGGACATGATTGGCATAGATTTAATCTTTTTTTCTTTTAACAGCTTAATTAAAGTATAATGACATATAATAAATCACACATATTTAAAGTGTACAATTTGGTAAATTAATGAGCACATTCCCAAGATTCCTTATGACTCCTTGTAATTCCTCCTTCCTTCCCTCCCACCCACCACCATGTCACCAGGCAACCACTAATCTGCTTTCTGTCACTATAGGTTAATTTAAATACTGCAGAATTTTATTTTTTAATTGTAATCCTCATTTGAGGATATGTTTTTTAATTGATTTTAGAGAGAAAGGAAGGGGAAGACAGAGAGAGAGACAAACATCGATGTGAGAGGGGAGAGAGACAATGACCAGTTGCCTTCCATGTGAGCCCAACTGGAGATAGAACCTGCAACCCAGGTTTGTGCCCTGACTGGGATGACACTCCAACTGCATCACCCAGTCATGGAAAATACTGTAACATTTTAGATAAATGGAGTCATACAGTATGTTCTCTCTCTCTCTCTCTCTTTGGTCTGGTTACTTTAACTCAGCATAATTTGAGATTCATACATGTTGTTGAATGACTTTAGAGTTCCTTTATTTTCACTGCTGGCTAGTATTCCACTGTACTGATATATATAAAATGTATTTATTTACCTGTCAATAAACACATGAGTTATTTCCAGTTTCAGGTTGTTGCAAATAAAGCTTCTATGAACATTATATATGTGGGTCATTATTGTATATGTAAGTACATATATGTCTTTATGTAGGCATGTTTCCTTTTCTCTTGGGTAAATAATGAGGTGTGAAATGGCTGGATCATATATAATAGGCATATGTTTAACTTTTAAAGAAACTGCCAAATTGTTTTCCAAAGTCCTTTACATTCTTATCAGAAGTATATGAGAGTTTCATGTCCTCTATATTTCCCCAACACTTTTTTTATACTCACTCTGTTTTTTAGGTATAATTGACATATAACATTATATTAGTTTTAGTTATAGAATGTGATCAATATTTTAATTTTAGCTATTCTCATAACTGTAAAGTAGTGTTTTATTTTGGTTTTAATTCATATTTTCTTAATGACTAATGATATCGAACATGCAGTTGTTCTTTTGAACATGATCTTTTCATGTACTTGTTTGCCATTCATGTATCTTCTTTGATAAAATGTCTTCAAATGTTTTGCCCATTGTAAAATTTGAGTCTTGCAATTGAGATGTGAGGGTTTTTGTATATTTTGGATAGGAGTCCCACAATGTTCCTAGCAGCTGGAGGAATGGAATTCATAGGTCCATCCATGTACCTCTTCCTCTAGACCTGCTTGTTATTTTATTTTATTTTATTTTACTTTACTTTATTTTATTTTAGTTGTTGTTCAAGTACAGGACCTGCTTGTTCTTAATTTTCTATTCTTTCCCCTTCCAACTCCCTAACCAAACAACCGTACTATTTATTGCTGATGAGTCCTTTATATTTTGATTTCAGGCTACTTTCTTTCTATGCAAAGTAGATAAAGAGGTATACTACCAAAGCTCTTCCCATTAGGGGAGTTTCCTTTCACTTCTGACTTGTAGGACCATCTTTGAATGGGGCTATAATGTAGTGATCCATTTCTGGCTTTACCATATACCAAGCTGACCCAGCTGTGTACCAAGCACAGGTTTTTCTTTTCTATGAGCTGATCGTTATTATATCTCCCTGTCCCCTCTCCTCTTTCCCCTTCTCCCAAACAACCATAAGTTGAACGAGAGACAAGGGTGCCAGATTAGTGGATGATGATGGAGTGTGAGCTGATGTGGACACTGGCCCGCAGTGTCCGAGTCATTATGGTGAAATGAGACATTCACATGGACTACTGAGTCCAGTGGAGGAAAAGGAACAGCATGGCTTTTCTCTCAAGGCTAGCAAAAACCGTGGCCCTTGCTGTGACTGGCTTTTATTGGCTTTCTTGGCACATTACATGATGGTCCTCATTTACTTTGCACAGGTTGCTGTAGGTGGTTACCTTTTACAGAAAACAAAGGAGCCAAAGCTGGTAATCACGTCAGAGAAAAGGGATATTTGCAAATGAAAAGGCAAAAGTGGTTGAACCGGTCACACTCATCCTTGGAAGGTTTAGCATGGATTTTAGGAAGCTACTCTGCAGCAAATGTTTGCCACAAATCCGGGTGAGGGAGTTTTTAGCAAAAAGCAAGACTCAAAGTGACCTAGGCAAATTGCAGGCCTGATTCCCCACAGGAGAACCTATCCATGGGCGTGGGTCCTGTGCATCTCCAAGTGGGAGCTTGGTCTCCAAGCAGAAAGGTCTCCTACAGTGAGCCATCTATTCATACAGCTTACTTGTCTATTAGCCCTTCTCAGGACCAATGCTGCTGGGTTAACATGACCCTATGACTTAGTGGATCTCACAGAACATGTCTTATGATGAACAGTTCTCACTGCATGGTCATTGGATGTCCCAAGATCAGGTGTTCCAGCTCTACCAGGGCCCAGCTGTATATGGGAAACTATTTTTTGGATGGTTTTTTCTGCTGATTGGTATAACATTGCTCTAGAACTTTACAGTCTGCATGGTAATTCTCTTACTAGGGCTTGCTATAAACTCCACAAAATGTCGTTCCCTACCACAGATACCTCTCACAGCACAGGTAGCCAAGTAACAAGGCAGCTTGTGTTACAGCCTGAGGCTTCTTCAGAGCTTTTTCTTGTTCTGGACCCTACTCAAAGCCAGCAGCCTTACACGTCACTCAGCAAGTGGTTTAGTGCAGTATTTCCAAGTGTTGAATATACTGACTCCAGAACCCAAAAAGCCCAGTAGGCAGAATGCATCTTTTTAGTGGTGGGGTGTGTGGCACGTACCAGACTACTAGATACTTATGTGGTGAATCTTAGAATTTATCTTTTACCCTTTAGAGTACATGTGTCTTACCAAGGTCACCAGTATTCTTGCCACTTCTTAATCATTTGCTCTGATTAATCTGATGTAGTAATTATCTGTTGCTCTGTTAAAAATTACCCTAAAATGTAGCATATTAAAACAATAAGTGTTTATCTCATAGTTTCTATAGGTCAGGAATTCAGGAGTGATTTAGCTGAGTGATTGTGGCTCACGGACTCCCATGAGGTTTCAGGTAAGATGTTGTCCAGGGCTATAGTCATATGAAGGCTTGACTGGGTCTAGAGGATCTGCTTCCAAGATGACTCACTTAAATGGAATTTGGCCTCTCAGTTCCTTTTCACATGAATATCCCTGTAGGGCTACTTCAGTGTCCTTATCACGTGGTACCTGACTTCCCTCACAGTAAGTGATCCAAGAGAGAGCAAGAAATGAAGGTGTGATATCTTGGAAGTCATACATCTTCACTTGTGCAAAATTCTATTTGTTAGAAGCAAGTTGCTAAGTCTGGCCCACATGCAAGTGTAGAGGAATTAAGCTCCTCCTCCCGAAGAAAGTAATATGAAAAAATCGGTGGGCATACTTGAAAACCGCCACATATATCATCAATTAGTGGATCACTCTGATGATAATGCAGAATGTCCAGGTAGTCCAGATTCTGGGATGTTATTAGATAGAGGGCAAAAGAATTAACCTCAGGCAAGACTGTAAATATCTGTGCCATGCACCTGCATTTGTTTCCCTTTCTTGATAGGAATTAAAATGAATGACTTAATATGAATGTGTTAATATTTGCCAATCAATGCGAGGTACCCAAGGCCATATTACTCTGTTCCAGTAGAGATGTTACATTTGGCATAGGAGCTTGCAATTAGGGCAGCTTTGGTTGAGCTTATTATTCCTCAGGATGAGACATTTTTATAAGCACCAGACCGGTGAGTTAAATGGGGATAAAAGAGGGCCATCCCTGCGCATCCTTAGGATAACACTGATCTCTGCCACGGGGTGGAAGGCAGACCATGAGCAACACCACGCCAAGGTTCTCAGCACTTTCTATGTCTCTCGTCTCCCCCAATGTGGGTTGAAGTACACATACTTAATCTTTCACATTTCCCAGTAGTAATTATTGGTGTTTTGGGCCTCCATGCATGGAATTGTTTATTTTTAAAGCATTAAATTAGTCATAAAATACTTAAATACTTTCAGGTTTTCTCTTGAAAAATGGAAAAATCTGGCTATTGTCATTTTTACTGGTGCTTAGAAGTGGATGCTCAGTTCAGAAGGGGTGTGTGCTTTTCTACTGTATTAGGTTCTCACCACTCCAGATTATCTTTCACACTAAAGCTAAGGTACAGTTATCATTCATCAGTGTATAAATAGGACCATTTTTCTTAAAGTTTAAAACAAAGTGATAGAGTTTTTATATCCAATTCCTTATAAAAGTGAGAAGAATGAAATGTAGACAGAGTAGCATACATTTCAATAAATGTGTACTACTTTTGGAGAGGCAAGAGAGAAGAAAGATTATTTCTAAACATTTAATATATAATACATAAACAAATTATGACAGTACATAGAGTACAACTCAAGATATAAGGGCCCTAAGTTTGCACTCCTTCCTCTAATTCAGTAAAGAGGGATAAATAGTATACTCAACTTACAGCTTAATTTGCAAGGTACTTATTTCTTTTATAAAAATCTCTGTTTTGCATTACTATGCACCACAATTTTAGTTTCTTTTTTTTTCATAGACATCATGCCCCCAAGATATATAGTCTCACCTCAACTTCCAAATTTTGCCCTTTGGGAATGGAAATACAAGAGGGTCTCATTGCTAGTTCATATGTGTTGTAACTATTGCTTCCTTGTTCACATACAGAAAAGTTTCACAATTCTAGCTCAGGAAAGACTTAATTAAAATCTTAGCTAAGGACCCTCATTCTCTTTAATTTTGATATAAGGAGTGATTTATTGTTCCAGTTGCTTTCAGTTGATGGTTTTGTAACTATAGTTACAACAGTAATAGTAAAATTCCATATTAATAATTTGAATTCTGGGATGTGCTTAGCTAGTAAATACCCATGATGACTAGAAAAATGTAGTATCATTAGGTAAAGGTATCCAGATGTTTTTTTAGAAGACCAAATTTCCATCATAGTCTTTCATTAAGCTTAGCTTAAATGGCAGTTAGGGTGCTGGTGCATTTGTCAAACTCTTGCAGGGAAACAAGAGTGTTCTTATATTTGTCTGAATCTGGGGCATATTTGTCTTACTCTATCCATCACCTTTTTACATCTTCATTCAAGCCAGCTATAAAAATAAGGCAGTTATTGAGCCCATCATTCACTGATAGCCAAGCAGGAAGCTTTTGGGTATGAACCAGACTGGGGATGACTCATTCGAAGCCAAATGTTTGTATTAAAAGCTCCCCCTAAAATAGCACAAAAGCAAATATTTATAAACATGTTTAAAAAGCATTGTAGAACTCTTGGGAGGAGGGGATAAAAAATTGCCACCAATTCCCAATTGCATAATTTTGGTAAAATATTGCTTTATTACCATGAAGCGTGGCCCAGGCTCTAAGCCTTCAGAAATGGAGTTGCTGTGATTGGTAGAACTTTACTGACTCACAGTACCTCTTATTTTGAAATATGGCTCTATTTTGATAACCTCAGCCCAATCTGTATTTTGAGTGCATTAAAAATTTATATGCTACTTGTGAAAATTTTAAATTTCCTATTGATATGTCTTAATTGTAATCTACACAATAGAGGTCACAAGAAAAGAGGGGTTAAAATGCAAATTTGTTTTTTACTGAGCAAACTTTTACCTCAAATGGTGTAAGCGTATATTTAAATTCTGTACCTTAATGTTACCTACTGTTTTAAATAATCTTCTTTAGCCCTCATGCAAATAAAACTGCTTGTTTTCATTCTGAAAGATATTTTTGGCACATATCAGGTTTCTGCTTAGACTTATCAGGCCCTCATTTGAGAACCTAGAGCCCACCATGACTCAGACTGATTTGAGGCCTATGGGAAGTCAGTTCCTGGTAGAAGTCTGAAAACGAGGTGATGGTAGTGTTGGAAAGTTGATGTTTTTCCATCTGATCCCAATTTGAAAGGGAATCATGGGGGCAGGAATTGTTCAGGCCAAGAGGCCAGCCTCCTTTGAAACCAAGCTGCCTGCCCTTTTTTTTTTGTGACTCCCCATAGGGTTCTTTGTAATGTTGGCATATTTTTAAAAGGACATTGGATCATTCAGGCATCAATGATTGAACTCATTATTGAACTAAGCAGCAAAAGTCTTTCAAAATTTTGTCTTGTATCCAAAAAACAAACAAACAAACCCAATATGAAGTACTTAGAACAGTGGCTATAAGGAGATGCAAAATCAAAGGCTGGTGTCAAGGAGAGATAATGTAATCTTCAATCTCCATATCTGGAGCTGATGTTATCTATCTGTAGCAAAAACATCTTGACCAGATGAGTTCTTGGGAACTATGGTTATAGATATAGCCCTGCTTCCTTTAGCCAAGATCGTAAGAAAATATGCTAAGTGAAATAAGCCAGGCAGTCAAAGATAAA
>PVKM010021689.1:0-22277 GCA_004027735.1 Carollia perspicillata | reverse complement strand
ACACTGAATTGAAATTCTGTGGCTCCGCAGAAGTCCTTTTATTTCTATCATTTTCAGTTTTGAGGGGTTAGCAATGGTCGAAGATGTGAAAAACTGTAAACCATGTTGAGAAAAGGGAATAAGCCTTGTATACTGGTGACAGGGACTCCAGAAAGATCAAACAGTCACTAGCTGACTTTGAGTAAGGTTTTTGAAAGGAGGCATCTCCATGTGGAAGGGACAAGTGGACAGCTCTTACAATGATTTATTCTACCGAGATATTTCAGGGGAAGTTTACGCTTCAAATTCATGTGTCACATATGTTATATTTTATTCTGTGTTAAGAGTATATCCACACAGATTCCTATGCTATATGCTATTATTTATGAGTATGAAGGAATTTAAGCACAGGTTCTGATAGCCAAATTTTTTTCCAGTATGAGTTTTCCAACTCAGAAATTATGTGGCACAAAATACCACAAAAGGCTGGGGTCAATTTGAGCTGTGGAGGTTAAGGGAACAGAGTTTTCTGAAACATCTGAGAATCCAGATACAAGCACAAACATCACTGTGATGTGAATTATGAAGGTTAATATAATCTAAAAGACAAAGGGAGATCTATTATGAACACCAGGAAGATAACCAAGCAAAAAGAAAACAGAGTGTGTAAAGATGAAATTATTCCCACAGTGGTGATTTTGTTGGCAAGAATTTAAATTATCACATGAAGAAAATGCAATAGATGCAATGGATTTAGTAATTGCTAAATTTTCTAATACGTTGCCTCTAGACACCTTACTGAAGATGTAATTCAAATTGTCTTGAAAATAAACATTGTTACCTCATAGATACTGTAAGCTTGGCCAAGAGAAGATAAACTAAGGACACCAACAAAATCAATGTAAATGAAGTGATTAGAAGTATGGAAACATCAAAGTCAATAATTGGTGGATTTTTTTCTTGTAAGTATTTTTCTCTTCTTAGTCTATAAGATGATTACATAGGTGATATTTCCTACCTCCTTTAGTAAGATTGCTGTGGAAGAAGAGGTAATAATATGCAGATTAACAATGGTAGACACTGTCATAGTCTCCTGTACGGAGATGAAGTTCATAGGAAATAAGCAAACAGCATGTGCATTTGTAGCTAATGGTAGAAAAGAAAACCATCTCCCAAATGGCATGACAAGATTATTGGGATAAATATTACTTCCCATGTGAGCAATGTCAAGAAAAGCTAGGAGTAAGATTGACAGCCCCTATCTTCCCTGCTTATGTGACAAAATCAAATATAATTCTAAATTCAAAAATGTCTGCATTCAAGTATATGTGAAATGGCTTAGGAGGCCAAAAATCAGAGTTTCTTAAAGCATCAGGATTTAGCTCAGAGGAAAGTCTGTTAATAATGAACTCAGAAAGGAATAAGAAATGTATCTTGAAGGAAGAGAGTGGGAGTGACATCAGTACCATAGAGTGGGGAGTATTTGCCGGTAGGGTTATAGTCCACGAACACTGGTGGCACAGAGATACCCTCCTTGTTCTCTTCTTGTAGCCAGGCTGCCTAGAGCAAGGAAGGATTCATCTCCATTCAGGGAACCTGAATGTTCAATGCTGAGTATGGTATTGAAGAGAATGTTGCAAAAAAAGCTGAGTTAAAAAAAAACCACTTAATTGCAAGTTGAAAAGGTTTAGTAGACATATAATGCCCTTTCTCTAATAACGGCAAAAAGAAAATTATGGCCAAGAGCTTGGTTCTCCTACAAGGGCTTTTGACACCATTTTTTATTTTTTAATGTCATAAAAACAAATGAGGAAATACCAAGGACGCTACTTGAAGTAACTCACTAGCATATTTCTCACTCTAAAAGTTAGGTTATAAATCATAATTTCATAATCTAACTTAAGTTTTCCCATCTGGCTTTAAGATAAAAGGTATACACTTGTAGTTCACGAATAATAGCTGGCCCATCTGATAAGCCTCCAATTTTTTTAAATAATAAATTTATGTTCGTACTTAAAATGGGGAGAAAAATCTCAATTTCTGTTTTTATTTGGAAAAAAAAAAGATTAGCAATCCTAGGACCAAATCAGCTGGAGCTGAGTTATCACAGCCAACGTTTGATAAAGCAGCCCTCTTTATTATATTTCCCAAAGTTTCCCACCTGAGCCACTTTTCCCTTTGGTTTCTACTGCTTGTCTCTATATGTATTTGAGATCTTGAGAAACGCAAAATCATACTCTTATTGATATGGTGCATCTTTAAGCAGAAAACATTTTTAACTTACATTTGATATGCAATATTTTTAAATAGTTCTAGTTTCAAGGAAAGGGAACATTAGCTACACTGAATTTTCTCAACAGTCCATAATTACTGTCGGAAGGCATCATCAAGCTGCCTCCACCTGAACAGAGACTAAGTATCGAGGGAAACAGGACATAGGCTTCGCAGCCTTTCCACAGCTTAAAAAGAAAAAACAAAAGCATTCACCCAATCGACAAGCAGGATGGTGCACTTTTTCTCAAGGTAAAGATGGGTGTAAGTTTCCTGTGTAACATCTGCTGTTACTACTTTTGACTAAATTTCAGATATTTTTTTACATGTTAAATGTAAGCTTCTTTAAGTCCAAAAAAAAACCCCTGAAACAACTAAATTTCCTGTCTAAGGGTAAGATTTGGGCAGGAGGTGAAGCATGTCAAGAGAATTAAAAAGCCAGTAGTTATGAAAAGGCCAACAGCCTGGACCACGGAGCAGGACTCTGAGGATGCCTTTAGTAGTAAATAGTTCCCAGTTTTTGATCTATGATGCAGCACAGTCTGGCACCTCATAGACAATTAAACAAATGGTATACCTGGCTCTCTCTCCTTGTTTGAATCCATCATGCCCTGCTGCTCTGAGAGCAAAACCTGTCCTGTCAACTCCAAGTCTAACCCCAGCTGAGGAGCCAACACAGGGAGAGAAGAAGAGTGATTTGGTTTTTTGCTACAAGCTGCTGGCGTTCTGAATCTTTTGCATTACCTTCTGAGATTATGTGAGAGAATTCAACCATAAAATAAATCAGTCACTGAGGCTGCCAAAGGGCAATAGCAATCTCAGCAGCTTGCCTCTAGGAGCACACTGGGAGGTTTTCCATAAGGCAGGGGTAACAGGGCGGGAGTGGCAGAATCGTGAGTGTGAAGCTGCCTGACAAGGTCTGGCCGGAGCTCGCAAACAGGAGCCTATGGCACCTTCCACAGCTCTGGCTCTAATGCCCCCAGTTAGGCACTAGTAAAGAGCAAGCAGAAGGCTCCCCTGGGAGAGAGGTAAATTCAAATTGATGCAAACCCTGGAACTGTTGAACTCAATCGCTCACAGAAAGCAGTTCTAGGAGAAATGAGACATTGTTGAGTAGGTGTGGACTGCCAAAGTTACCAGGGCATCAGGTAATTCAAGAAACTCCAGAGGACTATAATCTCTGCTTCACCAGGGGGCCAGGAATCGCTGAGAGAATCGCCAATGACAGGAAGCACAAGACAGAGGTAGGCCTCTTCCTCTCGGTCCCATATTGAACTCAAGTAGGAAGAGGAGAGTCCGGTCTCAAAATGGAAGTAAAACCACCACCCAGTCGCCCCCAGCCCGACTCTGGCCATTGCCCCGGCAGCCACAGGGCAGTAGGAGACCATGATCCAAAGGAACCAGACCAGTTGAAAAAACTGTCTACTGGAGGTTTGAGCTTCGAAACTACAAGTGGTAGTTTAAGAGAAATTTTGAGAAATGGGCATGCTCACAGATGGTATGGTGATGAGACACTCCCGAACAAAGCATTCCCAGGGCTTTGGTTTTGTTTTCACTTTCGTGTCAAAGAGGCAGACACAGCAATGCGGGCAAGCTCGACTGAGGTGCCTGTTGTGGAACCAAGAGAACTGTTTCTAGAGAGAAGCCTGCAAAGCCTGGTGCTCATCGAACAGGGAAGAAAATTTTCTGTGTGGCATTAAAGAAGATAAAGAAGCATATAGCCTGAGAGGCTACTTTGAAAAGTATGGCAAGATTGAAACCATAGAAGTTATAGAAGATAGGCAGAATGGGAGGAAAAGGCTTGCTTTTGTAACTTAATGATCATGATTCCATTGATAAAATTGTTATTCAGAAATATGATACTATTACTTCTGAAGTGAAAAAGCTCCTTTCTAAACAAGAAATGCAGTCTGCTGGATTGCCAAGAGGCCATGGAGGTGGATCTGGCAACTTTATGGGTTATGGAGGAAACTTTGGGGGTGTTGGAGGTACCTTTGGCTATGGAGGAAACTCTGGTGGAAAAGGAGGTTATGGTGGAAGTGGCAGCAGAGGTAGTTATGAAGGCGATGGTGGATATAGTGGATTTGGAGCTGACGGTGGTGACTATGGCAGTGGTCCTGGTTACAGTAGTAGAGGAGGCTATGGTGGTGGTGGAGGACCAGGCGGTGGTATGGTGGTGGTGGTGAAGGATATGGTTACAAAGAAGGGGGAAATGTTGGCAGTAACTATGGTAGTAGTGGGAATTATAATGATTTGGGAAATTATAGTGGGCAACAGCAATCAAATTATGGACCCACGAAGGGGGCCAGTGTGGTGGAAGAGGCTCAGGCAGCTCCTATGGCGGTGGTTATGGATCTGGTGGTGGAAGTTGTAGAGATGGTAGCAGAAGGTTCAAAAACCTCATCAGAAAAGGGCTACACTGTGAAGTTCTTGCGGGAGTTCTTACAGTTCTTGCAGGAGAGAGAGCGAGGAGCTGTCAGGAAAGCCGCAGGTTACTTGGAGAGAGTCATCCCAAATGCACTTAGAGGAACTGTAAAAATCTGCCACGGAAGGAACAATGATCCATAGTCAGAAAGTTACCGCAGCTTGAACAGGAAACCCTGCTTGTTCGGGACAGCAGTCCCAGCTGCAGTTCGTGAAAAGTGCAGCTATTGATCGATGCTATGGAGCATCGATTAGCTGCGCCATCCTGAGGTCTTTTATCTGTCAGAGATTTTTATTTTCATTACATCAGGTATATTGCCATGTAAATTGTGGTAGTGTTACCAGGAATAAAAAATTAAGGAATTTTTAACTTTTCAAAAAAAAGCCATAGGGGTAGTTTGATAGGGGAGAGAATAAATTCACATATCATGTAGTATGCAAGCATATCATACCTCTGCTTTTTTAGAAGTACAAGATAAATGTATACTTTAAAAGAAAGCACAATTACCTAGGAACATAATTCATAATGTTAACTAATGCAATTTGGGTGTTTTATAATTAATTATTTTATTGTTAGAAGGAATTTGTTTACTTTATTTTTTCTTACATCATGGCTTCACATGCTGGAAGGAATACTGTCTAGCAAATACTGTTTGTCAGCTAAAAAGAGAAACATTTTAATATATCATGAACAATGACTATGAAGAAATATACTCCATTTTCCCTGATTCATTTATCTTTCAAGCAATTATTCAATTATCTGATGCTGACTGAAACATATAATGTGCTGTATACTCAAAGAATGAATAAAAGGAAATATTAGGAAAACTCAAAAGAGGTTGTTAATAGCAAAACCATCTTTAAGCCCAAATTTCAGCTAGATACTCAACTATTTGAATATTTTTTTATTACTTGGAATTTCTACACTTAATTTAGTTATTACTTAATATTTATAGAGTACATTAAATTTTCCTAGTATTTTATAACCACTACTTAGTTTTTCTTTACAACATTCACAAAAAGTGTAAGCAGTAAAACTTCTCACCAAGACAGAACAGAAAATTCTTTCTTAACTGCCACAGGATATTCTTAAAAGGTGTTTCAGCTGGTGGTTAGAGAAAGGGAGTCAGATACTTATTTATTTAATTTACTTAATTTGGAGTGAGTTCTGCCCAGTTTATTCGTACTCCATTATGACAGGATTAATTATAATAAATCTTGGCAAGGAACTAGTGTTTAATATAGTGGTCTTGAGATTCCAGAGCTACTCTGAAAGGCAAGCCATCCCTGGCAGATGAGAACTGAGTTTAAAGTTCCCCAAATACCCTCTTTCTTTAACCTTTTTCAGTTTAATGCTTTTTGGTACAGAAATGCTATTTTCCTATGTCCAACCAAAATCCCCCAGGCTTCAAAATAAGCCCAATTTCTCTGATCATCCCTCCCTGAAAATGGAGAAGTTTCATTACAAAGTGTGTAGAAACCTAAGAAGCAACATTGCCCATGGTGCACAATTATTTGCTTTTCCATAAAAGTGCTTGTTCTTTCAGACACATGACCTTAAAGGAGCACTTTCCTTTTCACTTCCAGTATCTCAACTAGGATTGAAGAGATAGTTCCCAGACATCATCTACAGCAGAGAGAGATTTTAAAGAGAATAGTAATAGAGATAGAAATTAAATAAATATTGAACTCAATAAAAATCACAACGACATCATTATAACACAGTTGATTTCAACAAGCATTCAAGGAGTCTCTACTATGTGCTTAATACTGAGCAGTGGATTGTTCTTGTAAAAAAAGTTATTCCTGCCTATAAGAAGATTGAAATATGCATTACAGACATAAAAGCATATTTTCAACACTCACATAACTGACGTTAATATATAAGATAAATACAAATTGTTAGACAGCATTAAGAGGCAAGCCAATGTGAAGAAAGAAATATTCCAATGAAAGAGACTGGACTTGAACTGAAGCTTGAAGGACGAATGAGTCCAGGTAAGAAAAGAGAAGGAAAACACATTCTCAATGAAGGAAGCAGCAATTTTAAAAATTACATAATTAGAATGGCCTATTCTAGGTGAATGATGAAAAATGAAAACATGGAACGGCTGTTCACGAAGTGGAGCAAAGAAGATTAAGTTGAGTAATTTAGGGAAATGTATCCTTTAATCTCTGTAAAGTGTGTAACTGTTCCATGTGTGAATTCTGATCTGTCTTGGAAATTAATTTAAAAAGACAACGAGCAATGACCTGGGAGGTCAGTAACCTAAAGGCTAATAAAGACATAAATAGGTCCACTGAGAAACAGATGGGGTAATGTGAAGGAGATGGCTTGATGGAAGAATATTTTAAGACACAAGAGAGGAAAATCAAACTAGATTTTTAAAAGTCCATGAAAGGTAAGTCTTGTGAATGAAAAGGGGCCACATACTAAACCTGACAAGCTCAGGGCAGGCCTGTGTGGTGGCCTAACAAACTCAGAGACCAAAGTCACCAAGTAGGATGGTCTGGAATTTAAAAACTTTGTAGCTAAAAGCAGGTAATGGATGGCGGTCATGTCCTAGCCCGTATTTTTCCCTAACAAAGGTCAATCTTTACCTTAGCTGAGCATGCTATCTTTTTGCATCTTCGCTAACATACCTCTGGAATGTCAAATGTCCTTTTCTCTTGACCCCTTAAAGCACAGGCACTGCACCAGGGGGAGACACAGATCCCCTCATTGCTATTGTTATCCTGTTAATTGCTGACCTAACTATCCTGTACTCACCTGTGTAAAAGTGTTTATCATTTTAGTTTTTTCCATTCCCAGAAGTATCCCTAGCCTCCCTTCTCCTACCTCCCTAATCTATCACCAGTGAATTTCATGTAACACCTGTATGCCTCCTTTATTTATTGTAACGTATAAAATAAGGTGCAAACTACCATCCTCAGAAGCATTTTTTCAACTTGTTGAGGTTTTGCTTCGAGCGTTTGTCAGTTTGCCTCAAATAAACTCACAGAAATTCTCTACGGGTTTGGATGTTTCTTACATAGACAGTCTCTTAATAAATAAAGATAAATAAAGACAAAAATTACCATATTTAAGGAATTCTTAGAACAAATCTGCCTTCTCTCCAACTATTCTAGAACTATATGCTTAATCTCCTTACTGAAAATTCTTTTGCTTCTTGACCTTCTTCTTAGTCACTCTAAAAACTCTCCCCTGGTTTTGTGTATTATCCACTGGCTATAGTTCTTTTGACCATATATATTTACTTTTCTATTCTTGAACTGTTGAATGTTGTCAATATGGATGTTTTGTAAGCAACCTCTATAGTCACTACATCAAACACATAATTCCTATGTTTCTCCAAAGTGCAGATACTCAGAAGCCAACCTCTATGTCCTCTACTCTAAGGCTATAGAATGACTTAAGGCTTTATCTTCTCTCTGCAGGTTCCTTATGCTAGCCTCTCACTTAATCTCTCTGCCTCCAATGCCTTCATTCCTTAATCTACGTTTAAAACATATGTTTGATTGAGTCACTTCACTGCTACGAAAATGTAATAAATATGTTTTCTCTTAGCTCAAGAACACGTTCAAAATTTCATAGCATGACACCCAAGACTCCATTCTCTCCTTTCTAGCCTTTCTTTCTAAGCACCATACAACCCTAGTCATTTCCAGAATGTGATCTGTACTTTCCAGAGATGTGACTACAGTTATTAGTTTATATCTCAAATCTTCTTCAATTCTGTTCCTTTAGGAAATTCTGTATTGCTTTAAAAACAAGCTCAGAGGGCATCTTCTCCTTTGACCGCTCTCTCAGATTTAATCAGTACCTCCTTTATATGGCCACTTTACTTCATATTTCTCCTTCTAGCAACTGCACTTGTGTATTGTTCTATTGTCAGCTGATAAAACTGTACAATTGCTGGTTGATGAATTTCAGACACATGGATGCTCAATAAATATTAAGAGATTTTAATTGTGATCTTTTCTGTACAGAAAAAAATGATAATTTATTGAGAGTAATTTCTAAAGAAAGGAATCATAAGTACTTATTTAATTTTTTGTGTACCTATAAATTTCTTGCTTGTGACAGTCTTCCTATACTTCCTATCACACTCCATATGGTGCCAGTCCATTATTCATAAAAAAATCAATCTAATTACATAGTTTCTATGATGCAGAGAAAGACAAAAAAATAAACTGAGCACCCTGCAATGCTATATGCACATAGCAGCTGTTCCTTATACCTACTTCTAATATAACTCATTAATATATTACATTAGGAAGAATATTGGCATAAAGTAGAATACCAGACTCAGGGATCCAAACTTTTGGCATCTCTGGGCCACACTGGAAGTAAGATGAATTGTCTTGGGCCACACATTAAATACTCAAACATTAATGAAAATCGATGAGCAAATAAAAGCTTTTAAGTGAATTTACACTTTTTGTGCTGGGCTGCATTGATAGCCATTCTGGGCCGCATGTGGCCCATGGGCCACTGGTTGAACACCCCTGGTAGAGTTTTCAGAAAAACTGATGTTATGCTCTGGTTGGTATGGATAAGTGGATTGAACTGTGGCCTGTGAACCAAAGGGTTGCAGGTTTGATTCTCAGACCAGGGCACGTGCCTAGGTTGTGGGCCAGGTCCCCAGGCGGGGGCACGTGAGGGGAACTCACGGATGTTCCCCTCTCTCTCCCTCCATTCCCCTGTGTCTAAAAATAAATAACATCTTTAAAAAAAAGAAAGCAAAACTGATGTTACTGTAGGAGTTCAGACCCTGGAGTCAGAACAATTGACATCTGATTTTTCAAGAGTCACATGCCTCATATGGCTGGTAAAAAGATTAAACAAAATAATGCATTCAGGAAAGCTGGCATATTGTAACTTGATTGTTACAATGATGGTAATTGCATCTATAAACTGAGGAGGGAACATGAGCTGGAGAATCAGACAGATCTAAGTTTAAATATTTGCCTGCCATGTGACCTAGCAAAGCTACTTGACTAAATTACCTTTCTTTCTTCTTAACTGTATCTATAATTAATACTAGATGCAATTTCATAATTTTAAAATGAGATATCACAACCAGCATAAAAACCAGCACAAAGAAGATATGAACAAAGTTGATTCCTTTCTCTTCCCCTCACGCAAATGGGCAATTTTACACTTAAAATTTTATTAGTGCAAGGTTTTAAAAACACAATAGATTTTCTATTAATTATATCAGAATTTAATAACTTATTAACTCAAAATAGATACAAATTTTTCAGCATTAGCCTGGGATAGAGACCCTTCACTAGAATGGGAATCAGCAATAAACAAACAGAAATGTCTATTGAGGGGACACGGAATTATACTACAACAGCAAGAGATTTCAAAGTACAGCTTCTCTGATTGACATGAGTGGCTCAAATGTCCTTAAAAATTCAGCATTCTTGTCTCCTCCCCACAAAATTTAAAAACACAAAACAAAAAATATGGACCCTTATTATCACCTAACAGTCCATGTATTTCCCCTAATATCTAGATTTAGTTTAAAAGTAAAATCTTTTAAACAAATTTCCATTGTTTTAATCTTGGTGATTTAGGCATACGGCCTTGATATCTTTCATCAATTCTTAAAGAACAAAAGATGACTGTGGAATATTAACAATAGTAGAAAAAGGGAAGAGAATTCTTTCTTTATTAAATTCACCAATTTTTACCAATGTGCCTTAAAATTATTTACATAATCTATACATCTCTAATGATCACATTACATGTAGTAGAGCTGAAACAATGGTAACTATATATATTTTTTTAATTCATGATTTCGGATGTAACCAAGAATTCAGAACGTCTTAAATAATAGGTCATAGGTTCTTCCCTCAGTGGAATAAGTGCTTGGAGAGGATTAAATAGTGACTTTTCTTACCAATTCTCATGGCACATCCTATTTAATTCTTAGATGTATTCCTAGATAGGCTAACAGAGACCTCTTTCACTTTCACTAAATTTTGTTTCTTAAATTCGTATCAATTTATTGGCAAAAATGGAAGAGGACACTGTTTTCCATTTCTCCTCTCAAGATTTACTTTCTTCAGCAACTTCTTTCCTGAAAATTTCACTTATTATAGTTGCTAAAAATAGTTTTGATTAATGACTCCACTTGAAGAATGTTAAAGAAAAAAATTACAGGCCCACACTGAGTCACTTGTCCTAAAGCCCATGAACCAAACCTAGACTTAATACCTGACCGAACTGCAGTTCCAACCCTTCTCCAGAAAGGTAATCTTAATTGATCAGTCTTGAATTTTCTGATCAGTACCAATCAGGTACTTTGGCACATGGGCCCCTGCACTGTCCCCCCAAAGGGAGTTTCAACAATCTGCCTGACAATAACCCCAACCCCACCCTACCAGCTTCCTTTAAGGTAAGGTAATCTTTCCTAAAACAATCCTTTATTTTCTTCTCTTAATAAATTTCTTACTATGCCCAGTTTCTGCCTATAAAAACCTTTCACATCATAAAGCTTCTCAGAGCACCTCTCTGCTTGCTAGATGGAATGTTTCCTGATTCATGAATTGCACAATAAAGTCAATTAAATCATCACATTACCTTGGCTGAATTTTTGTTCTATAAAAAGAAAAATCAGTTGATTTATCAATATTTCCCATGACGTGTCAGTTTTGGAGCAATGCCTGTTTGTGGCATTTATGGGTATTTAGAATCACTAAGTACCTAGGTACTAGCTTCCTAAATACACTACAAGTTTGCCAGGATACATTGATTTAACAGTGTTTTGCATAGTTTTACAAAGAAACAATTTTACACAAAATACATCAGTAATATTGTCTTTCTTATAAGCCCAACTTTTGTAGAGTTGAATCAGAATCTGTGTCTCCCATGAATATTGAGTTTTATTAGCATGAATACAGTGAGATCCAACTAAAAGATACCATTTTCTGCTCAACCAAAATTTCTCATCCTGTTTTCAAGTTACTATTCTCTTTGTGTATGGATTGCATCAGACTCTCTATGCTACATCTATTTGTAATTAGCTAATAACTGATCAAAAACTACCTTAAATACCATGAACTATTAAGTCTCTCAGCCTTTGTCAAAGGGTTTCTATGTGTGTACTAAGATACATTTGCAACGTTCCATCAAGCAGCTTAGCCTTCACTTCCTGCTGGCACAGAGCCTGAAGGTCAGTCAAAGGTAGACAGTTAGAGTCTTTCTGAGGTCTTCCCAAAGCATGAGCACAGCTCTGCCTATGTAAATGTCCTTCTAGACTCTCAGGTATATGGCAGAACAGCTTTCCAAAGCCCCCTATGGACATTTCACTTGCCAATTTTTCCTTGAAGATTTTGGGTCAGCTTCTTGTTAGTCCCATCTGGAATCACTGCCTTACACAACTACAATATTAACAAATTGCTGCTGATTGTTTTTGATGAACACCCTGAAAATAGAATGAAGAATGAATATGGCGGCATGCACAGAGCCAAGTATGGAGTCAGGTCAAACAGAGACAAGCCATGAAAACAGAGCTTTTCAGGGCGCTACCAGGTCAACTAAAGACAGTCTGTGGGGATGAGGCTTTTAGTGAGTGAGCTCCAAACCTGTTCTGCTCATTCTGTGGCTTCTAGACAACGGGTGTTCCCAGCTGGTGTGGTTTCAAAGATTTTAGTTTCAAAGACACTACAGATCTTGGAAGAGGAAATTGGTAAGAAAGCAAGTTAAAACACTACAAAGTTTGCTAGTCTTACTAAGATTTCACTGTTTTTCTTGAATAAATACTACTTGGATTATTGCAAGCAATTTTTTTTATTTCCAAAGATCTAAAAGATTTAATTTTGAGAATATTTGCCATTCTCATCACTACTTTTACTGAAGGATGGAATTAGAGGAGTTCTAAGTACACCACTCTGGAGTACATAGAATGTTAGGTTTTTAACTCTAGCTCGATGTGCTATTCAATTTCACATTTTAAAGATGTGAGCACAATGGATTTCATGATTTTTCCCAAACCACTACATAGAAACTGCTGGAGCTGCTAGTAGAAATAGGGATTTCTTACTCTCAACCAAGTGATTACTCCCTTCCATCCTTCATCCCAACTTCAAAAGCAGTTGGTTAATTAACACTGTTTATTAAATAATGGCGACATATTAAATGTATTGGAGCACATAAAAGGGTCTCATTGTATTCATGCTAATAAAACTCAATATGCATGGAAGAGACAGATGCTGATTCAACTCTACAAAAGTTGGGCTTATAAGAAAGGCAATATTACTCATGTATTTTGTGTAAAGGTAAAAAATCCATGGAATTGCATGAAAAACAATTCAATTTTTGTTTATGAATTTATAATGCAAGAAATAATTGGGATTTATACACATTAAAAATAGAAATGCAATGCAATAGAAATGCATTAAAATACCAAAAATCCTAACTATATAGTAACTCAACTATTAAAATTTCTGGATTTTTTCCATGTGGTTGGCATAATGATTATAGTTATAATAAGGCACTCAGGAAAAGATACATATGGTTAATTCATCATTTAGACTGTCAGGGACACCTTCAGTCTAATTTGTAACAGCCATCTTGCTCAATGCAAGTTTTGCTCAACTGCTTTAGCCAGAGTCAGTCTCCAGTAGCACTTCACTCACAGGTTTCATACAACACTTAGGTAGTACTTAGTGATATTCATCTTTTCTACCTGCCTTTCCTACTAGACTATGCTCATCTCTGAAAACAACACCGTTACTCTACATCCTCAAGATCAAAAAGAGACACATAGGATTTGTTTAACAATTGTCTCCTGAGTGGATGGATAAAATAATGCTTGAATTTATCTTCCACATTGCTTGGGTAAATAGAGAACTCAGAATGGATGCAACCCTATGAACTTTATCTTGGATAAAGATACATGCAGGTAGGTTTAAGTCAATATATTATTAACTTAGTAATGTATGGCTGAGGTTCAGCTACTCGAGGTAAGGGATACCTATAAAAATATGTTGAGAATTTATTTTCTTAAACATGAGTACCAAAACTACTCCTGGTAGACACTAGGAATGAATAAACTCTATTCACAGGAGGTAACTTGACTCCCACCTATGCAGAAACAGTGAGCTAGGAAAAGGAGGTATGGACTAGGAATGATCTTCTTCCCTGTTGTGCTGACACCAGCTATGCGTTGAAGAGCTCTCAAGTCGTGTACTTCTATACAGAAGAAAAATAAGAGTCATTCTCAGGGGATGGTACATCATCACTTCTGCCTATTACTTCTAAATTTGATATACCAGCAAGTGGGTGCAAAGTCTTGGCAGAAATAAGGCCAAGGGACTTCATTGTTGTGAATTACCATAATTTACCGTAACAAAAGAGATATAATCCCATAACAAAAGCAGGCATAAAGCACATGAAGTTGGATATAGCAGATGTTATAGGTATCATGATGTGAAAAGGTTAAAAAGAAGGCATTCCTTCTCAAGAACAGAATTATTCACCCAATTAATATGTGAACTTAATTTTCTAGCCTAAAGATAAACTGAAAATACATACAGTATTTTTACTTCTATGATAACAATAATCCTTTAAGAAATTAGAGATTACTATAAAAAATCCATGAGGACTGTATATGCATAAAGTACCACATGGTATTATCTATATGTTTATCCATTACTTTTTAAAATGCCAGATCATCTATTTTGTGTTCTAGACCACCTTATTAAAACCAGATAGTTATAAATTATTTGATATTGTTTTGGGAGTACCTACCGTCGAATTCATGCTATTAAATACTATCAAGTATTAATATTATTATTATTTATTATTATTGTTACTGTTATTTTACTAACCTTCTGCTTCCAGTCGCTCATTTGTTTTCACTTTAACTTTAATGTTACTGAATAACTACAACAGCTCGTGGGGAAAAATAAGACCCAAAAGTGTGCTATTACTCTTTATGCACATTTTGGTGGGAAAAAAAATGAGGGTTCGTTGCTTTGTTCTCAGTCAAAGTAGCTCTAATTTTCCATATGAGAGAACTTGGAATCTAGAGTTTACCAGATGTGTATATGCATGATTCCTATGAATGGTAAAGACAGATGTACATGCATGTATATTGATGGTCAACCCCTTCACCTTGGTACAAATTTAGCAAAGTATAAAATCAGAACACTTGTGTTTATAATGCACATTCTATGATGAGCACAGAGGTCCAATTAAAAAACAAAAGAAACCTTATCATTAATTTCCTTTAGTACCTGTTTAATTTCAAAGCTATAATAAAGGTCTTTGATTCTTTCTTAAACTACTGCTTTTAAAAAAATTTTCTCCTAGATGTATCTCCAAATGTAAATAGATGCAAAGCATCATCTGATCAACCCTTTCCTAGAGAAAGCTGTGACAAAATACAGTGTGTTGAGAAGTATGAAACTACAAATTTAAGAAAAACAAAAATTAAAATTTTGTCAAAATGTAATGTGCAACTTTGAAGCTTTTATTCTTTCATGAATAAAAAAATCTACATGTCTCTTTGCTAATTCACCATATAATGTTACTTGAAGTTCAGATCCTCCAGATTATAATAGCTCCCTCTAGAGAAGCACTTTTTATTAGACAAGAAAGAGGAAGGAATGAATGGAGGGAGAGAAAAAAGGAGAGGGAGAGGGAAGAAACAAAAGTATGGAAGGAAGGAAGGGAGCGGGGAAGGGAGTGGGGAAGGGAGGGAGAAAGGGGAATTTCAGGAAGCTTAGGAAGAAACAAACAAAATAGAAAAGTACTCACAGATACAGAGAACAGACCAATGACTGCCAGAGTGGAGGGCTGTTGGGGAACTGGGTGAAAAGCATGAAGGGATTAATAAGCACAAATTGGAGTTACGAATAGTCACAGGGATGTAAATTACACGATAGGGAATATAGTCAATGATCTTGTCATAACCACATATGGAGGCAGGTGGGTACTTAAAATATTGATGGGCGGGGAACGCTTTGTAAAGTATATGATGGTCTAACCACTATTCTGTATACCTGAAACTAATACAGAATAATACTGAGTGTAAACTGTAACTCACAAATTGAAAAAGTAAGCAGGAATGTGGAATTAAAGAGTAGCAAATTTTGGTTCATTATGCCAGTATTACTTCAAAGTATAACAACTAAAAAATCATCCTTCCAGAATTGCAAGTTTTGAAACATTAAGGAGTTGGGTAAACATTTTAGCTCTAGTACATCATTTTTTTCATGTATCTTAAAGAGTTATACAGTGTGAATACAACCCCCACTCCCTAAGCCCAATGACAGCTTCTCAGAGACTCCTGAAGATTTGGGGGTACCTGGAACCTAACATGCAGTCCACTGTGGGTGCTACTTAATTATTGCATTTTGCATGTACCTACAAGGATGACATAAAAGTGAATTTAAACTTTGAACACAGAAGAACAGGAATTAACTCAGTCTCTCCCCTCAGTGTGCGTGTCTGTGTGCACGGTATACATGCATGTGCATAGGAAAGAAAGAGACGGAGATAAAGAGAGAAGTAATTGGAACTTGTGAATACTGGGAATCTTGGGTGTTAGTAGATTTATGCATTTGCCAGCTAATATAAAAAGCAATAAGAAAATGTATAAACTTGGAAAACCAAAATGGAGTGGCCTTCTCAGATAAGAGACATCTGTGAAATTCAAAATATTAGAAGCTTTTTAAAAATGCAAAGATTTGTTGTGTGAATTTTTACAGAAGAATTTGCCTTATTTCCCCCAAAATTTACTTATAACTAAACAGTAACATAGGCAGAATAACTTTTTTCATGTTTGTTATAGCTTAGAGTCTTTAACAAAGTCTGTCCCCCTTAAGTAGCCTATCCACTGACATCTCTCTTTTGAACAAGAACACAACTGATTAAGGAGCAGATGTCTTGTCCCTGGGTGGTTGGTTTATTTTTGCTTAACTATTATATTACAGAAAAGGGACTGTATTTGCTAAAGAGATAATTATACTTTAGTTAAGTGTCTTTGATCTGGTCTTTTCCACTTTCTACAAATGCAAGTGTCATACTCTATATACAAAACCAAAATCATAACATTACCAAAATTGGCAGAGACTTTTATAGAAAAAAAGCTATGGGCTCAAACACAGAAATTCTTAGCAGCTGATTAACCTTGGAAAGGTCTCCTAATTGCTCTCATTCTCAGGTTCTTAATTTGTGACACACGGGTTTGACAATACTGACTTCTCAGGGTTGCTCTGGAGGATGAGCTACACTGGGCTATGGTTGCCATGGAAATATTTAACAGTATTATAATATTATAATTGAAAGTTTCATGGTTTGAGGTAATGATTTCATCTTGGAACCAAGAAAGAATGAATCTTCCTGTCCAAAGGGAGTTAAAAACTCCCTACCCTATTGCCCTCAAAACACACAGGGAGAGCAATCATTTTAAAGACCCCAATCCTGGTACTCATTATTCCAGTTAGAAAACAAGAAAGTAGTAGCGTTGCAGAGTTTTTCTTATCTCTAATTTTATTAATCAGCTGTTCTTAAGGAGGGAATAATGTAGGAATAAATGTCTTCTAAATGAAGAGAAAAAAATCACTCAAGATTTAAAAATATAAGTTAAAATTTATAAGCAAAAACAAACAAACTTTTTATGATTTGAAATCTTTTTATGAAGCCCAAAAATGTGTCCCTCAGCAAAAAGTGACAGGTACTTGAGACTACATAAACTGCATAAAACACATATCAGGCCTTTATGAAATTTAAAAGTTGTTTGTAGATTAACAAGATGGCAAAGCAGAGTGCCATTGCATTATAAATATCCATCTGGTGGTCTGAAAGGTAAAACGTAAGTTTACATGTCAAAAAGGAAGTTCTATCACCAGAGAGATGCAATATATTTTTATTTTCCTAACTGTGGCACCTGCAGATAGACCCTCCTGTGGGTTCAAATTACTGATAAAAGTCGAGAACTATACAGCTATTACAGGAGGGAGACAGCATTTGGTGCAGGAGAAGAAGGCCAGACAGTTATTTATCCTATTGGCTTGAGGACCAGAGGATTTGAGCTAGGCATCTCTTCTTCATTCAGTTCTCACCTCTTCAGTGCAAAAGTCAAGTGTTTATCAGTCATAAAACAACATCTATGCCGGATTGTGCTAGGTAGTTAAGGCTAGAATTGATTCTATAGGGCTTTGTTCAATTTGTCTCATTAATGAGGCATATTTGTCTCATTAGCCTGCTTGAAGCATGGCAACCGCTCCCTGTGATTGGTTTATACCTCATCACAGCCAGGACAGTGTGCACGTCTAGGATGAACTGCAGAACAAGTTCAGTGTTGAACTACTAATTTCTAAAGTTTCAATCACCCTTTAGATACAATGATATTTTTCAGGACAGACTATAACAAATAGAAAAATTACCAATTGGGTAAAGTCAATGTTCTACATAATCTTTTTAACTAAGTTAAGAATTGATATTTCCATTCATTTACTGATGGTCACTTGAGCTGTTTCCATATCTTGGTGATTGTAAATAATGCTGCAGTGTACATGGGGGTGCTTATGTGCTTTCAAATTATTTTTCAAGTTTCTTTGGTTAAAAGCCCCGAAGTAGAATTCCTGGGTCATATGGCAACTATGGGACATCTACACAGTAGAATACTACTTGGCCATAAAAAAAAAAGGCAGAAAAATTTACTCTTTGTAACAGCATGGATGGACTTGGAGAACATTACACTAAGTGAAATAAGCCATTCAGAGAAAGACAAATACCATACGATTTCACTCATATGTGGAATCTAATGAACAAGCTGAACTAACAAGCAAAACAGAGACAGATTGAAAGATAGAGACCACGCTGACAGCTCTGGGAAGGGGGAGGTATTAGGGAGTGGAGGGTTTGAGGAAAAGGGAAAGAACTCATGGGCATGGACAACAGTGTGGTGATTGCAGGGGGGATAAATGGTAATGGGAAATACAATAAAAGCAAACACATTGGAAAAAGTGATATTTCATAATTTGAGTTTTAAAATTAAATGGCAGAGCCTTATAAGTGAATTTTGGGGAATTTTTAACCAATCACAAATAAGAAATATTATGTTATTTATGTAATTAAATATTTGAGTATGTCAAATAGCTTAAAACTCATACATTTTATTGATTTAAATTTGAAGTGGGAAGAGTAGCTATTGATTAAACTTCCCTTATACACTGAAGGGTTTAAAAGGTAAAAAGAAAATGCTTCAAAATGTAATTTGGATTTGCTGCACACAAAGTTTTTAAGAAATGTGTTTGAAAATTGATGAATACTGGAATTTTCTCTTCTTTGAAGACGAAACAGTTGAGTCAATGCTAACAGCAAGCAATCCCTTCAAAGAGCACTGCAGATAAATGTTAGACTCTTGGATACAATGATGTTAAATTACAAAACGATATCATGGCCCTATAATCTGTCATCATAGCTTCCTCTTTAAGACAAGAGAGGGCATTTGAGTGTGCAAAACAGAAAGATAAGAGACCAGGTAACATGCTGTCATCCATCTGGGGAGATTTATCCTGGCAGAAGGAAATGAAGCTTGAGAGAACCAGTCCAGAGGTAGACATGCATCACTGAGGCTGAGTTTTGGGTGGAATGAAAAATGATCAATGGACAGGATAGCAAGATCTTTCTGACAGAGCTCTTGCTAAATATATAAAACCATTTTTGTCATTTTTAAATGTGAATTTGCTCATTATGCACAGCTAAGTCCAAAATACTTTACTGCATTAAAGATTCATTCTATAAGGCATAAATAGTATGTAAAAAGAGTGTCTTCATGGGTTTAAGCACAATGTTTTAACGGCTGTACAATTATTTGTGACTTACAAGAATGCTCTTTTAAACTAATCCAGAAAGCTGGTCTTCTGTAGCTCATTTTTTTGTTGTTTTGAAATAACTTATATGTGCCCTGTTTCCTTAGTTAATTGTAATGTTGGTCCACTGCAGTAATAAAATTGTTATATATTGAGTATCTGGGATGGACCACTCTGCACTGTTACATTACAACTATTTATAACTTTGTAATGCCTTCATAAATGTGATTCATTACACTAATAAACTTGTAAGACAACTGCTGTATCTTGCTGCTTCTTTGCCCAAGTTGCTATGGCCTTGATACTCAGACATGACTTTTACCTCCACCCCAAACAGAACCTCAGGAAGCCTATTATTTTGCTTTATAAACTTATTTCCAATATTATAGAATCTCATCAAACAGTAGGTTATTATAGGATGAGTTAGGATTGCTTATAGTCATGTATATACACTATGGGAGAATAGAAAGATTACCAAAAGGTAAGAATAAATCAGTACCTCTAGTTAAAAGTTTAGTAAAATGAAAAGTATTTAGACTGTAGGCAAAAAGACAGAGAGTGAATTACTTGCTGTTCAATAAATAAAGGGTGCCGGAAGGGAGCAGGGGAAAACAATGAGCATTTAATTTTTTTCTAGGAGAGACAGAACTAAAAGACAGAAAGTCAAAGTGTTGAGTAGCTTTTGATGATGAAGAAAAGGGCATACTTTCTGCTTTCAGTGTTTTTTACCACTTGTACTATTAGAATCACTATATAAGGGGGCATTCTGCAAACATTTTGTGGCTATTTTTCAAAATAAACTAGAATTCCATTAGTGAAGAATTACCTAGCATTTTTTTTTCTAAAGCAGAAACTAACCGAATGGTCTGTGTCTAGACTCAGCAATCTGTTTTATGGGAATTTCCTGCCTCCCACAGTTGGACGGTGTGACAGGCTCTGAACTCTCCATTTAGTGCCAACCAGGTACAGAAACCAATTTTTAAAAAGGAAGCAAGACATTGGGTGTTTCATCCTCATCCATAAATAAAATTAACCTTCAATGTCTAATCTTAGCCCTAGGCAATTCTGTATACTGAGCTATGGCCGTACCCTAGAAACACTCCACAGATGTCAATGTCATATGAGGCTGTGGGGGGAGTCACACTGGATTTCTAAATTAGTTTGAAGTCCTGTCTACTTAACTGAGGCCTTGATATTCTCCTCTATTTCTATCACTCTCATAATTCAGGGTTTGGACCATACTTCTTACACTCATAATTGACAGCTGGAGTCCTCCCTCCCTAACCACATGGCCTAGCATAAATTCAACCTTCAGATGCCTGACTTTTTTAATGCATGAAATAACAATGATAAGACTTGCCTTGCATAGTTTTACAGAGGACTAAATGAGTTTTATGAAATAAGGTATATAACACTTAGATGTAGCAGATGACCTATATCTAAGATCATTGGTTCCTTCCCTTTCATGCTTCCAAACATTATCATTGTAATATCTAATGACATATCTTCCCTAGTGCTACGGACCCCACTTTGACATTGACAATAGCCAAAGTATACCACAGCCCCGCCACTTAGGTTTTTGGTCATTTGGTCACTACTACAGTTTCCCTACTCATTCTAATGTTAGCTCTAGTTGTTCTGACTTTCCCTGGTGACTTCCATATAAGCCTGTCACTTAGGGCTCATCATGCAATACAACCAAATCTGGCTGAGCTAAGATATTCTGTGATAATACAACAAAGGTACCAAGTTCTGTATTAGGAGTGAAACACCTGCTTTACACAAAATGCTAAAAGAAGATTTCCAAGTTAAGGAGTAATAACATCATTGTGTTGTGGGACTTTACAATATGTGGTTGTAAATATATTACAAAAATAGCAACAAAGATGGGGTACTAAATAAAATTACACTGTGGTAAAGTTTTTACATTGTGTATGAAATGGCATTGTATTCTTTCAAGATAGACTATGCTAGTTTAATAATACATAGTCTAATTTCTACAGCAAGCACTGAAAATAGATAAATAAAACACAGAAAGGTAGTTAGAACCTTAAAAAATGTATTAAATACAAAAAAATACATAATTAATTCAAAGAAAACAGAAAATGAGAATTTTGGGAACAAAGAAGAAATGAGACAGATAAAAACAAATAGCCAGATGTTAAACTTGAACAAAAAACTAATAATATTTAACATTAGAAATAAATGGGCTAAGTACTCCAAATAAGTAGCAGACATTTTCAGAAAGAATTATTAAGGGCAAGCAAGCAAGATCTGATATATCGTGTTTAAAAGAGATGTGCCTCGAATACAAAGTTTGAGATGGGAAAATACAGATAGGCAAGGAGTATGGAATCAGATCTAATATGCAAATACCAGTGATAAGAAAGTTAATGTGCCTCAGAACAAGAACTATTCCCAGATATTTAAAAACTACTTACAATGATAAAGCACCAATTTATCATGAAAATACTAAATCTTCATAGATCTAATTACTGAGTTTCAAAGTATATGAAGCAAAAATTGACAGCTCTGAATGGAAAAAACGGGGAAACCCTTAATCACATTTGGATATATCAATACTCTGAGTAATTAAAAAGTACACAAAAAGTAAGTATATGGAAAATTTGTATCATATTATCAAATTAATTAACCAAATATAAGTTTAAAGAGCATCATATCTAACAGCTGCAGAACATATATTATTTTAAAGTGTACTTGTAACCCACATCAAGATAAAACGTTATGCTAGGTCATATAAT
>PVKM010021688.1:10575-21724 GCA_004027735.1 Carollia perspicillata | reverse complement strand
GAGTTTTGAATTGAGATGGTGGATCCTAAAGGTTCAGGTGGTGTTGACATCTTAAGGAAATAACCAGGACTCACTTTGGCAACTTACAAGAACCTAGAACAGGTGGGATTACATTGCCGTTTTTCAGACCTGAAGTCATTCTGACATTTCAGAAGCTCCTCAGTCAACTAGTTGGTGTGGCCTGAAGGCAGAGCACCACGGCTTGGGTGTCAGGCAACTAAAACACTGTGAATTCTGGGTTTTAAGATACCCATGAAACTTGCTTCTCTTTTCCTCCAAAGAATAGTCAGGAAATTTTTACTCTGAATGTTATGGACTCATGGTATTTGCAAATAGATCTGTGGATTTCTGCTCATGCCTAATTGCTAGAATAACACATACTCAAGGGGTTTTTTGACCTGAGTATTAAAATAAGGAATATGTCTCTGCTCTATATCCCCTTGCTTGAAATTTACATTCAGAAGACCACGATTTAAATAGCTATCAAGTTAATTTTAAAAAATTCATTTTTCTATGGAGAGAAGCCTCTGATAGGCATTATACCATTAAGGTCTGTTTTTTTTTTAATACTGAGATTATCTATAAAAAGTAGCTTCCCTCAGAACTGACACAGTAACAAATCTGGAAATTGAGACCCCATTTCTGATACCTAGTACTTTCCTTTGCCGCTCAAAGTACTGCCCTCTCTTCCTCCAGGAATAGCAAACAGGTTGGGAGGAATTTGGCTGAAGGGAGAGGACACAAAGTCTCTCTGCTCCTGACTATTTTTCTCCTGCATTTGGTTTGAGTCATGAATCTTCTTCCAATGTAAACCTAACCTCTGCTCCCAACCCATCTGTGTGGGTGGTGCTAGGAAAAGAAAATGTGTCCAATTGTTTCCTCCAGGGCTGAAGGAGTGGGAAAAGAGTGCATTGAGTACACATTCATTTATATGGATATTTCGGGCTCAGAATAATAGAAGTAAACTATAGGCAAAACATGTATATATCCTGAAATGATATCTGCAAATGAGTGGGGAGGAAGCAGAAGAAATATTTTATGTGTAAGCCTTTTATGGATATCACCAGTTTTGAGATTACAACCTTACAGATCATATGGGCCGCCTACCTCAAGACTAGAGCTTGCTTGTGTGCCACAGAATTTTTCAAACTTGCAATACCTGACTATTAATCAGGGGCACTGACCTCTTTTCCCCTTAGACTGTCAAATAAAGAAATGAAAACAGCCAATACAACAGCAGCTATATTGTGTGAATGAATCAAAATTGTATCTGATTTTTGTCAGATTGGCAAGAAATACATTTTTTGGTGTGCTGCAGAATTTTAGTAATTAATTTGTGTGCCATGAGATGAAAAGGGTTGAAAATCACCGAGTTAGAAAGCAAGCTTTTAAATCCTGTTCTCTTAATGTGGTATGGGTCACAAGTCCGGCCCCAATCTGGATGATGGAAAGCAGGCCAGTGGAAGAGACACTTTAAATTCTAGACACAGTTTTTAGATGATAAATGTTAGTCACTTTTTTGCTCTTATCCCTATTTCTTTCATAGGTCATTTTATTGGGGCAATATTATAAATATGTACTAAAGTGTGTTTGTTGTAAATCTTTTTATTTTCATAAGTACTAAAGTTAATGTATATTAACAAAAAATTAATGTAATTGGTTTTGTTCTAGAAAAGAGTAGTTTTCATGCCTTGTTAGACATCCTAGTAGGGAATATTATTCTTTTTTTAAAAGACTTTATTTATTTATTTTTAGAGAAAGGGGAAGGAAGGGAGAAAGAGAGGGAGAGAAGCATCAATGTGGGAAAGAAACAGTGATGGGTTGCCTCTCATGGGTCCCCGATCTGGGGACGTGGCCCGTGACCCAGACATGTATCCTGATGGGGGATCAGACTGGTGACCTTTTGGTTTGTGGGACACCACTCCACCCACTGAGTCACACCAGTTAAGGCAGGAATGTTATTCTTTTTCAATCACTCAGCAGGTACATTCTTCCTAACAGCCATTTGTGTTTCCCTCCTTGAAAGACTTATTTGCGTCACTGGGTTGAGGGTTTCCCACCGGAGTCTGTCTTCTCATGGTAGTAACTCCAAAGCTTTTTGCTTCTTCTTCTTCCTCTCTTCATCTTTAAAGTCTCCGGCCCTATTTCTCATATGGAATCCAAAGCCTACAACAAAATGACTCCAGTTGACTTTTCTACTTGATCTCTCACCATTCCTCTAAATATTTTCTGTGGTCAAGTACGACTTTCTAATCTTTGAACACACCCCCGATCTTTCTATTGTAAGGGCGTGTTTTCATATTGGATCCTCACATGTGCTACCTCAGTCTATCAGCTGCAGCCTCCCCTGCACATCCATCTGGCTCTTCCTGCTCTGACCCAGCCTGCTCCTGCCCATACTTGTTGACTGCCAGTTGCTTGGAAAAGTCTCAGTGTAGCCTTTGCTATAATGAGAACACCGTGCCCTTGCCAAAAGAGACCCTTTGGAATCGTACCAACATTTCCATTCTCCAGGCATTTAAATGGTGCTGGGGTTTTGCAGCATAGCTGACAGGGCAGAGGATCAGGCTGCCTCCTTCAGACTTCTGCCACACTTTTTTTACTTGGACTCCCCAAGCTCATGGAATCACAAAATCTCAAAGAGTTCCATCAGCTTCTGCCTTTAAACTTCTGTATTAGTCTCCTAGGGCTGCCATAACAAATAACCACAATCTTGGTGCCTTAAAACAACAGAATTTTACCCTCTCACAGTTCTGTAGGCCAGAACTCCGAAGTCAGAGTGTTTGCAGGGCTGTACCCTGTCCATGTGTCCTAAGGAACAAGCCACTCCTGGTCTCTACCAGCTCCTGGTGGCTCCTTGGCCTGCGGCCATGTCACATGGTGTCCTCCTCTTCTATGTTTCCTTCCTCTGTGTTTCTCATATAAGGACACTTGTCATTAGGGTTAGAGCCCACCTAAATAATCCCAGAGGATCTTATCCCAAGATCCTTAATTTATTCCAGTCTTAAAACAGTCCACAAAGATGCTTTTTTTCAAATAAGATCACATTGATAGGTTCTGATTATTGGAACACAGACATGTCTTTTTCATGGCCACTATTCAACTCACTACAGCTTCTGTTTACTGGAAGTTCAAAGTCATTGCAAGGTATCTGGAAAGGAAGAGAGGCCACCCTACCCAGGGTTATAACAACCAGCTTGATTTTTCTCTTTTCTCCATGAAAAGCCCTTCACAGATCAAAACTTCGCCTTCCCTCTTCCAGTCACCTAAAAGGAGTCTCTATGTATAAGAGTGAAGACAAGCAAGTTCTGAGTTGGTATGAGGAAAGGTGGAGGACATAAAAGGGCAGACTCAAAACAGAAGGCAACACAAAGCCAAACTTTTAATTAGAAAGTCAAAAATATATGTCAAATATACAGGATGAGTTATAACAGAAGAGAATAGATGACAAAATTAGTGTCCAAGAGGGTTAAAACTGTGGCAGGATGAGACATGGGATAGTCTGGGTCACACAGAAATTTGTCTGAAAGTAGAAATTGAACACTGGGTCACTTAGTACTTATTGTGGAGATGGGTAAAATGTTTTAAAAAGCTACATATTCATAGTCTGTGTTGAAGATAAAAAAAATCCCTAATAGGATAATGAGTCATATGCAAGCCTAAAGAAACAAATTTTCCACATAAGCGGTGTACAGGTATTTACATGCCTATGTATGTGTAGGTAAATTACTAAAAACACATATGGGGATATTTTAAGAGAGCTTAAAATAATCTGGCCCTGGTTGTATGTGTTTATCATATCTCAGTTAAATGAGCAATCTCAGATTATATCCTACCCATAATTTATAATCTTCCCATTGATGTCTAACATCTAGCAGCATGAAGTCTAAGAAGTACTTGATAAATCTTAATGAACTATTATAACATTTATTATCACTTCCCCAAGTGATTTGGGTATAAATCTTAAAAAACCCAACTAATCAACATGCTCATATAGGTACCCTAGTAATAAATCATTCACTGCCTGTCTACTACATCAGTGGCAGTCCATACAAACTGTAACTGCCTCAGCTTTAAAACCCTTGTCCCAGAAACCTCTAAAGATCCTGCGGAGCTGGTGTAGCTCCTTGCCGTCCAAGGTGTAGCCCGCAGATCAGCAGCACGGGCATGACCTGGGAGCTTGTCAGACCTCCCACCTGAGACTTAGTAAACAGATGATTCATATGTCTATTACTCTCTCTAGTTTATTACTTATCGGTAACCTCTCCTCTTACTCCCTTGAACTTAACAGTTTGTCATTCCCACTCTTTATTTTTACGTCAACCCAATGGACTATGCGCCATCTTCTCAAAATAGTACATTAAAAATGGGTTTTTATAAAAGTGATGCTATTCAAATAATCTCTATTTAATGTTCATTTTGTTTAGATCCCCCAATTATTGAAGGAAATATGGAGGCGGCAAAAGCAGTGGATTTAATCCCGTGGATGGAATATGAGTTTCGTGTGGTAGCAACCAACACGTTGGGTATAGGAGAGCCCAGTATACCATCAAACAAAATTAGAACAGATGGTGCTGGTATGTAGAAGGAACTTTTTTAAAATTTAGAAGGCCTATAAACACAATGCTACTTTAATATATAGTTGAAGATATTTGGAAATAAATAATGCTCTGAGGTAAGTGGTTCATCTCAACACTATGTATGTCTTTGGCACAGGTACTGTATTTTTGGACCATAAGATGCACCTAGGTTTTAGAGGAGGAAAATAGGGAAAAAATTTGAAGCAAAAAATGTGGTAAAATATTTAATAACATAAATAACATAATACTTCACCAATGTAAATGTAAACAGAACTCAACAGCAGCATTAGCAACCATTATTCCTCCCAAATTTCAGGGTGGGGAGAAAAGTGCATCTTACGGTCTGAAAAATACAGTACGTGTATTTTAAGTTAAGACAGTCAAAAGCAAAAAAACAGAACATGAAGTTTAAAAATATTTTTACATAATTAATGTAGAGGAAGAGGTAAATTGAAACTACTGCATATTCCCCTAGTGACTTCTTAAATGAAATTGGTATTTAGAATATAAACTTTAATGTAAATTGTGAATCTTAACCAGGCAGACTCTTGATTAAGAATGATGTAGAAGGTTCACGGTTTTGTGTGTTACAGTTTTGTGCATCTCTCAGACCCACTGATGATTAAATGGGCACATGGACGGACGGTGTGGGCTGGGAGGACAGGGTGAGCAAGGAGTGAGGAGAATGTGGGGAGGACTGCTCAGATGTGTGCCATCAGGGAGTCGCAGCATCTCGGAGAAAGAGCTCTAACGTGTTCCTTTAGTGTTGGGAGCCCCTCTAAATATCACAGCTCACTCAACCTTGGCCATTCTTTCAGCTGAGCTTCACTTTTTTATGCGAAATGCCAGCTCCATTTAAATAGCCTTCAGTACAAGAACTTCACTCTATTTTCTTTTCCCATGCATTATTAGGCAAAAATATTGTTCTGATTCTAATAATAACTTTTTTATTATTTCATGTCTATGGAAAATAGAATATTTTGTAGGTTCTCTGAGTTTATTTTTACTATGCCTTGCCAAAGTTTTAGTTTCAGTGTTTATATGGGGAGATGGTTTTAAATGAATGATAGACTATTATTAAAATTCTTTTCTGATATTTTATTATCACTTATCCATGTTACTTTCTTACTACCCCAAATCCTTTACCTAACTTCTAAACTATTCTAATGTCTTTAGTTTTTAAAATCAAATTATTCACAGGATTTCAATCAATAAACTATCTCTTAAAATGTTATGTAATTTTGTGTAATTTACCAGATTTAAAAAAAATGATGATTATATAATAAAGGAAAAATACTAATTTGCAACAAGTATTTTCAAACACATTTCTGTTAATCCTCATAATGTTTTGAACTAGGTATGACTTTCTGATGCTCTTTGAAGAACAGTAGACTCAGATGCACTAAATAGTTTACCCAACTTAACATAATTAATGCAAGATTCAGAATTCAACTCTGATATGTCTGGCACCCCTTCTCATTCAGTGAGCTTTCCCTTTAAAGGCAGTTCTTTAAGCAAAACTCTTAAAAATGCATGTATTTATGAACCTTTATTAGAGTTCTAGCAGAAGCTTAGATTTCATCCTCAACTGTGACACCGAATACGACTTACATACTATTTGGTGGTGATTGTTGTTTTAGCATAACCATGGGGAGAAATAAACACACTTGCTCTTTTTCCCCACCTCACAGAATCTATTTAGATTACACCCAGCCAATGTATACCCAGCAGAGCTGGGATTTGCACCCACGGCTTTCCATTTGTATAAGCATTACAGAGGGTCATATAATTTCATGTAATTTCTAATCATCTTACACATTTAATATAATAACATTTAACTAACTTTCTCTTTGTTTTTTTTTTTTGTCCTGCTTTCAAAAGATTGGATGTGCATAAAATTAGAGCTTTACATTTTTCATCCTTGCAAGAAAACAAAAATGCTTTCTAAAACGAGGGAATGTTTGTCTCGTCATGTACCATTATAACAACTCTCTAAGAGGTGCCAGCATATGTTGCCTGGGATAAAACCTGGTTCTTGTTTGATGGAATGGTTGCTCCTGCCTCATTATGCTGATTGAAAGACGTGACATTATCTAACACAGCACATGCCCTTATCTGTCCAATTACTAAATGTTAAGACCACAGTGCACAGTTGGGTATATTCTTTGGATTCAGACAAGTGCATTATAAAATAGATGGTCCCAAATGAAGAATTCAAAGATGTATTTGTAATTCATTATAACCCATTTAATTTTGGCTGTATGAAAGAGATAGCAAAAGCTTCCTTCAAAGTAATGTGTCATCATAAGTCATATCTTCATAACAAGTAGATTGCAGGTACAGTTGGTGAATTGATATCCCAAAATGGTACATCCGTGTGTGGTTTGACAGCTTTGTTGTTTATTTACCCGATCAACCTAAGAAGGAAATGAGCAAAATAACATAACACCAGAATCAACATGTTCATACTAACTATACAGCTTTAATTTCATGTTTAATAGAGCTATCTTGCTATTTCATTTCATTTTTACAAAACTTTTAAATATATATTTGATACAGGAGAGGAATAGTGATAACTTTTTGTAGTTAGTAAGGTATATATACTATATGTATATGTTAGGTATTATTAGTAGTAAGAAAGTAGATTAAAAGAAGGAGAGTATAGGAGAGTATAGGGGAACGCTCTGCAAAGCACATGAGTGTCTAACCACTATGTCGCACATCGGAAACTAGTACAGAATAATATGCAATGTAAACTGTAATTTAAAAATAAAAACAATTAAAAATAAATAAAATGTCAAAAAAAGAAAAGAAAATAGATATGAAATTATTATTTTTTAATTTCTAGATTGAGAATAAAGCCTAGGTAAATAAACAAACCTACAATTTCAGCCTGAAACATTCTTACGTCAATAATATTATTGTGAAATATTTTGGCTTCTCTCTCTATCTATATCTTTACATACTATGGAAAAGAACATGGTAGATGCATTTGGAGTGTTAACAGTCTGTTCACCATCAGACCAGGAGAACCTAAGAGTTAAAAAGAATTATTCCTACTGGAACATACAAATATCATGTAGTATATTTGATTTATTGGCACCCCTTCAGAAAGAAAGAAGGGGAAAAACTGATGTAAGACTTTCTTACTGTTGGTTTTCTAGACTCTAGAGCATTATTTACATGACAGTTTCGAATCTCTACAAAAATAAAGGCTCACAGGAGTACAAACTCTGCCCTACCCCGCAGTCAATCTGATGACCAAGGCAGGGACTAAATGAGTGACAGGGGGCAGTGTGTGCAGTGTGGCTCCACTGCACAAAGGGATGCTTCACACCCAAGCAGGACAACAAGAGGTTTCATCACACCACTCAGCACAGGACGAAATCTGAAACTCGAGGGGTGGGCGGGGCGGAGGGGAGAGAAGGGGGAAAGTTGGGAGAACTGTAACAGCATAAACAATAATTTAAAAAAACATAAATTGTTTATTTCTGGAACTTTCCATGTAATATTAGCACACCTCAAAGGACCATGGGTAATGAAAAGAGGAAAGTGAATGGATAATGAGGGACTATTATTATACTTATAGTCAAATTATTGAAGCATTCAAATCTAAAAGTAAAATTGGCAGCATTGGTTCCTTTTTATAGAAAAGAAAAGCCAGGGCACAGGCTTGATTTTCTTTTAAAATATTTTTTAGAGCTATGACTGAAATATAGAAGCCTGCTTATAAACAACATCAGGGAATCATAGCAAAAGACAAGTTAAAAAACATCACTATTTTTAACCTTTCACAGTAAAGTTATAAATATTGTTTATTCACGATTAATTCAGTAATTCTGTATTTTTCCTAAATATTATTTTAAATTATTTTTAATGATTTATTGTTAAAAGAAAGTCTAGTTTGTTCACTGCTAAATGCCCTGGAGCCTAAAGTTAAATAAGCTTCTTTGTGCCTGGGGTGATTTACTTCCCTGAAAGGAACCACTCTTTGGCCCAGACCTCCAGTTCCTGCAGGGCTGCCAGCAAATGCAGAGACCCAGCTGCTCTCTCTCCAGTGCAGGTCAGATTTGCGGGTTGTGTGTCGCTTTCCACTTGTGAGACAGTGTCTCTTAGCAGCCACGGCTACAACTGAACATTGAAAACTAAATGGAGGGAATTAATAATTAATCCAAGGAAAATATAAAAACACTGTATTAGGAGATTGAATTACTTATATTTCTGTGCTTATGCTTATCTTTCTTTAAGCATCATGAGCTGAGTGGATAATTCTTGAAGAGAAAAAATCAATCTTGAATTATTTTTTTGAAGCATGTTAAAAAGAGCCTAAAGTAGACATTTTAAAATGGAAAATATATTCTATCTAATGTCATTATACTCCATTGTTTAGCTCTGTTCTAAATAAAAAGGTTATTATTAGTTATAATGAAAAGGATTATAGTGAAATGATTGGAAAATAATAACTTGTCCTGGTAAAAGGAATATTTTATTCAACAAATTGCAGTATAATCAATTATTCTAGAGTTATTTTTGAGATTATTTGCCGAGGACCACCATACTTGTATGTACAGTTAAACACGAAATTTGATTTATTCATTGATTATGTAACACAGCATGTTCTTTGTTTCTCTAAAGCATGGGGAGTTTTAACTTCAGAATGTGAATTATGGGGTTCAAAGAGTCTCCAGAAGTTATTTTAATATCCCAGACTTCAATATGTGTTTTATCTAAAGTGCTACAAGTAAATTATCTTTTAACATCTCTGTGAATTTAATTTCATTTCTACCCTTCATGTGGTGACAGTTAAATATTAAAATAAAATCTCTCCAACTTTAAATAAATTTCTCCATCAGAAAAGGAACTCATGATAGAGTTTTATAAGTATAAAGAAAAACATGCATTTGGTTTATTTGTGTGCAGTTAATGTGTATCTGTCACCAGAGAATTTACACAGCTAGTACTAGGAGAAGCTTTGAAGTATCTCCTTTGAATCACAATTATTTGTTGGGATCTGCAATTCAGTAAATAGAAGGCGTGGTTCCAGCACTTTGAGGGAGGTGTGACTATTTCCAATTTGGGAGGGATTTGGACACTCAAAAGAGAACTGCATTGCATCTCTTCTTAAAATGTTAGTGGGTCTGAGAATGGTACCTCAGATGGGAGCCACATGATTTTGAGGGGGACATGTACATCCTCTGTCAAAACACAGACATCATCCGTGTCTCTGGGTAGCCAGTCTCCCAGTATCTCAAATTCAGGGACAGACTGTGCTTATTGTCTGTACATCTCCAATTAGATGCAAATCCGATAAAACACAGTGTACAATAAGATACAGTGCTCAAATTCAATAAGATATAGCACCTACCCTGAGGACTTTCAAGGAGAAAGAATAACTTGGAGGAAAAACAAAGGAAGGGCCATTGGATCTGGCAGTTAGAAGCAATTTTGTGATTTGGGGGAGACTGATTTCAGTGATACGAAGTGGAAAAAGGGTCATGGGTTGTTAAAAAGTGATTATGGAGTGAAGTCCAAAAAAACAGTCATATATCTGTTCTTCTTTGCAGTTCAGTGACAGGAAAGGGTGTGAGGGCTTAGAGACTGAGAGGAGAACAGTAGGCCTTTGAGGATGAAGAGAATGCAGAGGCCCTACAGCAGGGAGCCTGAAAACCAGGGGTTTGACAGAAGACGGTGGGATTGAGGAGAGCTGGCATCACCGAAGGGGCCAGGTCCCAGGAGAGATTTTGGAACTGGAAGTGGGAGCACAAGGAACAATAGTAGATTTCTAATATTTCCAGATACCTGGGGGAACATCATTTTGTTACTGCACATGCACTGTATCTTAACCTGTATTTGTAGTTTGAAGCAGAAAGCTAACACAAGGGTTAGTTGTTAGATGGTCCTGGCGTTCAAAGGTAAGAAGTCTGAGATAATTTCCAACAAAGTATTATACATCTAATCTTTCAAAATTGTATTAAATGAAAGGACACAAAATGTTTTTAAAGATGTATAAAAAGGTAAATTTTCTTTGCTGTCTTTTGCTGAAATAAGCTGGCAAATTTCCTATGGCTCAGAATCAGTTTTTATCTTGACAGTAAAACAGATTATTATAGCCACGGAGAGGCATTGTTATTATAATTGAGCGGATCTCCTGTGCAGTTTGTCTTCCCCAGTGAAAGAAAAAAATTTACTGTTTCTGTGGTGAATAAGAAATTGAATGTCAGGAAAAAGTCACATAGCCTCTGTATGTCGTTGTTAGTTTGTTTGTTTGTTTGTTTGTTTCAGCACCTAACGTGGCTCCTTCAGATGTAGGAGGCGGAGGAGGAAGCAACAGAGAGCTGACCATAACATGGGCGGTGAGTCTTGACCAGTTGTATTTATTACAGGCTGCTCTACCTACACTTAATCTCAAAGCTATTTTGTTTCCTGAAAGAAACTGAAAACAAAGTGTAACCTAATCAATAAAACAAACAAGCAAGCAAAATAGAACTAGAGACACTGAAATAAAGAACAAACTGACAGTGACCAGAGGGCAGGGGGAAAGAGAATAATGGGGGAAAGACAGGGAAGGG
>PVKM010021688.1:0-10475 GCA_004027735.1 Carollia perspicillata | reverse complement strand
CTGGTAAAAATGCATCTTAGCGGGAATTTTGAAGTGAAAAGAGATGCTGGGGATGGGGAGGCTGTGACAGCACAAACTCGTGAGACTCGGACATGTGACATTTATCTGGCTAACACGTTTCATGTAGCTCCATGTATTCTTAAGTATTTTCACTATGTCATCACTGCAGATAGTCGAAGAACACAACATAATCTCTGAAGAAGTTCCGAGGCTGCACAAAAATTGGCAGATTTTATTCTTTACATAAATCTCATTGGTTTATATAATAGTAGATATTTAGCTAAAATTAACTTCACTCTGTGAAGTAATCATATTTTATAGTTGGGATTTAAATCGTGTTTTTAAGTAAGATCTAGAAAAAAATGACTTTCGTTTGTCCAAATCTCAACTTATTTATACATAAATTTTAGTTTCAATGTAATATACAAAATGAAGGTCATAGGAAAATTAAAACATGTCACTTTTTTGACAAGGCTTGATTTTCTTAAACTCTGTGGATATCAGCTTCGTGATAAGATGGGAAGTTTTTCAAAAAAATTTTGGAATTAGAAATGCTGTTCTGAAAATTTGAAATAAAGTTTCTGGGAATAGGGCCTGAGATTCATTAATTTTTGAAAGCTCCATAGCTGATCTGATGTACTTTCAATTGCAAAAGTAAGTAGAGAACTAGCAATCAGAAAAAACTGTTAAACTATTGCAGAAATATTAGGCTATACCCTCTAATAACTTAAAATCACATTTTGTACATGCTTGTGAGCATACTCCAGAATCTCTACCACTAACACAAACAACGTGGCTAGGAATGCCCAGGCCCGCTTATATGCACATCTTTCCAATAAATACGGTAAATTATTTTTTCCTTCCTATGATGATCTTAGTAACATTTATTTTCTCTAGCTTACTTTTATTATAAGAATACAATAGAAAACAAAAAATATGTATTAATCAAAAGTTTCTTCTTGGTAAAACTTCCCATCAATAGTAGAATTTTAATAGTTAAATTTGGGGAAGTCAAAAGTTACATGTAGGTTTTTGAATGAACCAGGAGTTCAACACCCCAAACCCCCATTTGTTCAAGGGTCAACTGTATACTGTACAGCCAAGTACAACTCCTTCTACCCTTTGAACTTTATACAATTTTATATATTCCTGTATGTCTGTTGAAGCAACTGTGTTGTATTTAAGATATTTCCTTGAGATACTTTAAGTTGGATTTTCTGGTGAAAAAAGTGTAATATACAATTTTCACATTTACATGATTGGTTAAAGATGACCACGTGATTAGTACTCTCTAGAACTAGCATCATGTAAGTGTATAAATAATGAATTGTCAGGGCTACCACAAACTTCTTTATTGGCCAATTGACATGTGTTATAATAAGAAACTCTGAGAGAATAATGCAAAACAGGACACTTGCTTCAGTATTGGAGTCAGACAGAGTCCCCAAGCCAGCCTCCCACAGATGACTGCAGTGTTAACCCTTCCCCCTTTCGCCTTCTGTCTTCCATTTCTCAGACCAGTTTCTATTATTTGATTACAGGAAAGATACTCTAGACTCCTGTATAACACTCTCATCATTATCTTTCAACTCTAAAATTCATTTATTCATTCATTGAATAAATATTACTTGAGGCCTTGTTCTAGGAACAATGGATAAAGAGGTAATCAAAACTGACAAAAACTTTGCTCTCTTGAAACTTATATTCCATGAGGTTAAAGACAAATACCATGTGATCTCACCTATAAGTGGAAACTAAACAATAAAACAAACAAGTGAGCAAAATAGAACCAGAGACATGAAAATAAAGAACAAACAGAGAGGAGGGGGAAGGAGCATAATGAGGCAAAAAGGGGAAGGGATGTCAAGGAACTTGTATAAAGGACCCGTGGACAAAGACAACAGGGGGAGGGCTGGAGGGAGGGTTGAACGTGGGAGGTGGGAGAGGGGAGGGCAGGGGAGAGTAAAAGGCAGGGGGGGCGGGATGAGGACACCTGTAACTGAACAACAACAAAAAAGTTTATATACGTTGTAAAAAAAGAACCTTATATCCTACTAGTTAAGAGAGAAAATAAAGTAAGAAATAAGTAAAATATATAGTGTATGTGATGATAGAGTTAAAGAGAAAAAAATTAAGCCAAGAGGTAAGATATGCAGTACTGTAGAAAGTGTGGAAATCGCTGATCCTGTGGCCAGGGGAAACATCCAGTAGGTGATTTTACCTCAAGAAAGTGAGGGAGGGGCCTTCTGCCATCTGGAAGAGTGTCCTAGGTAAAAGTAGGAGGAGCTAGAAATACAAAGGCCCAGAGTGGGATTCACCAACCCCAATCTAGCAGACTTGGTAAGAAAGGTCATCACATGTTCAAGCATGTTTTTCCTGCAATTTTCAGGCAGCACTAATGTAAACTAACTGTATATTTTTACAGAGAACATGCTTCCATGTGTATCATTATTATTATTATTGGCACAGGATTTTTCCTCCTGTTAAATGCATTGCTTAACCTTATTTTATATTTATTTTATTTCTATTTAGCCTTTGTCAAGAGAATACCACTACGGCAACAATTTTGGTTACATAGTGGCATTTAAACCATTTGATGGGGACGAATGGAAAAAAGTTACAGTTACGAATCCAGATATTGGTCGATATGTCCATAAAGATGAGAGCATGCGACCTTCTACTGCATTCCAAGTCAAAGTGAAGGCCTTCAACAACAAAGGAGACGGGCCATACAGCCTCATCGCAGTCATTAATTCAGCAGAAGACGGTAGGTAACAATAAGACCTTGCTGACATGACAGGGGAGGAAAATCCTAGTTCTCCAGTAGGCATTTCATTGCAGTCTTTTGGGCTTTTACCTATTAAGATATTTTAATAATAATTTGCATTCAAAAAATTAGTATTATTTTGAGGCAAATTAAAATAGCGATCTCTCCCTCAATGATAAGAATGGTGCCAAAAACTTTTCCTTTGAAAATCATGTCCAGGGTATGTGGGATATCTCTACTAAGATAGTCGGCTTGGACCCCTGTTCCTGGCCCTTGATTGTAATTTTGCAATTGGAAATTCTCCATACTTGATTGGAACTTCAGTATGTCTGTGTGTCCATGAATTTCCTACTTAGAAATTTCTTAATGTTTTTTGGTAAAATTTCCTCCTTTTAACCTAATGTGTGTAATTGTAACATTTATGTAAATTTTTGTCATTACAATATAGTGCTGGAATTTTATCAAAGGGAATCTAGGCATAATTCTACATTAAAAGAGTCAGAGACCCTATTAAATTTTTTTTCTTAGGTAGGGAAAAATTTATAAAGCTATTAAGGGGAAAATATATAAGTTTTGTCTCTAAATGTGTTCTAGAAACTTTACCTGAACTGAGTTTGCCCTTAGAAGACTTTATACTTCTATGCTAAATAATATATAGTTTTAAATTAAATATAATTATATTGATCCCTATGATTTTATATAAGCTACAATGTTTTTAAATATTATTTGTTTTCCTATTATCTCTGTACATCCTTATTTTATCTCTGCACTCATGTAAATAATTAATGGCTAGAAAAGCAAACAGAGATCTCATTGCCTTCTGACCTAACACATTGTCCTTGGCCAAGATTCTCTTTGCTCATCTGTGAGGAGTACAGATGGAAGAGTTTGAAAACTTAAAATGAGGTGATCTATGCATCTTATCTCTTAAAGGAAACACATTCATCTATTAGTTTACTCAGCATTATTTTTACTCCAAAATAAGCATTTTGCTATCCCTAGAACTCACATATGCTCATCAGTCATAGAATTGTGAGCTTTCATGTTTGTTAAAAATTAAATATCTACTCAAATCATCTCATGATCTTTACTTCCAATACAAATATGAAAGGAAGTCTTCTATATGTACATATGTGTGTGTAAGTTAGTTAACTAAAGACTTAGAAAAAACAGAAAAGCAGACATTATTTAAGTTTGTAATCAATTCAGGATTTAAAAAATGATTTTATTTATTTATTTTTAGAAAGAGGGGAAGGGAAGGAGAAAGAGAGGGAGAGAAACATCAATGTGTGGTTGCACTCGCACACCCTCTACTGGGGACCTGGCCTGCAACCCAGACATGTGCCCTGACTGGGAATCAAAACCATGAACCCTTCCATTCACAGGCCCGCACTCAATCTACTGAGCTACACCAGCCAGGGCCAATTCAGGACTCTTTAGTCCTGAGTACTAACTTAACTTTCTCTATGCTTATTCTGATTCAGTAGAATTATAATGACTCAGTGTCTGTCAGTAATCTCAATAACATGAGTACATCTAACAGGGAAAATAAAAGTAAAAAGTACTTTAAAGTTATCTTCTCACCCAACATCAATTTTTTGTTGTTTTATTTGATGTTAATCAAGCAACAACCCAATTTTTAATTCCTTTAGTCATGGCCTTCTATATTAAAATATATTTATTTCCTAAATGTTTCATGAATCTCATAAAACCCAAATGTGCCAAAGCTTGTGTGTCATCCTTACTTTTACTACTGAGAAATCAATCATACTGCTGCGTGCTTACCTTCATTTGGAAAGGCAAGTGTTCCTCTGCAGGACGTTTTTAACACAAAAGAGGATTACGGTTTGTTAATAAAAGACAATAAAAATTGATCGCCCCTGCTTAAAGTTTTCCTTAGTTTCTTTGTGTGAGTTTCATAAGTGATGTAAATTACTTTTTTTCACTGAACAGAGGCCGTTTTGATACATATTTGACTTAATGCCCAGATAACAGATTAGACTTATAAAAGTTTCCCTGAGTCCAAGATGCGGTGGCTGTCAAACCTGTTTCAAAGGATCTTAAAAATAAAATTAAAAAGTTTTAGCTTGGCCCTGGCTGGTGTAGCTCAGTGGATTGAGCACGGGCCTGTGAAGCAAAGGGTTGCTGGTTCGATTCCCAGTCAGGGCACATGCCTGGGTTGCGGGCCAGGTCCCCAGTGGGGGACACATGAGAGGCAACCACACATTGATGTTTCTCTCCCTCTCTTTCTCCTTCCCTTCCCCTCTCTCTAAAAATAAATAAATAAAATATTTTTTAAAAAAAGTTTAGCTTGAACATAAAAGAAAAAGTGGGAAGTATTGTTATGTGTCTTTAGCTCATATGAAAGAAAGTATGAGAAAATTAAAAATTAAATTTAATGAATATTTTTCTATTATAAACACCAAAGTTCCTATTTGCGATCATGTAGAGTTGATAAGCTAAGAATAATACATTTTGTTTGCATCTGCAGGCTTTCTTAGGTAGATTAGTTGGAAGAAATGAACAAATAGTGTTCTTGCTCACAAATATCAGAGAGATCCATGAAGCTTTCATATTCTCTTCTGTGCGTGCATGTGTATATTAAGATTTACATGTATGTATATGTGTACATATATCACCAATTACCAAAAATAAATATTAAAAAATAGAGAAAAGGTACTAAAATTATTGGACTTACTTTTAAAATATCAAAATTATTTAGAATATTAAAATATAATTTTAATTCATCCATGCCGAAAATGGTGGTGATTGAATTCTATATTATAGGCATCTTATATATGAATATTATGTTTTCATCAAATTTCAGCTCCCAGTGAAGCCCCAACAGGAGTAGGTGTGAAAGTGTTATCATCTTCTGAGATATCTGTTCACTGGGAACACGTTGTGGAAAAAATAGTGGAAAGCTATCAAGTGAGTTCAATTTTCATCAAATTAATTATATATCTATTGGTACATGTATCAGCATGTTGCATCGTTCCATGTTTTGTGTCCCTCTGGTGTATGTGGCAGCCAACACGATACATTCTGTTGGGCATGTATAAGCATATATTAGGAGTAAAGCAGAGATCCCTAACTGACTTGCCTAGGAGAGATGTAGAGTCCTATGTGTTGATGAACTATAGGCCAAAATCAAAACTCAAGTAATAGTGCTCATGGTTAAGCAAGATCTTTAAAGACAAACATTCTCATAAAAGTACATTTTAAGTGTTTTGGAAAGCATTTTAATAATTCATAAAAAGCATCCTTAATTTGTTTATCCTGTTTAGCTCAGTAGTTCCACTCCTAAAGGAAACAATCACAAAATACCAACTATGTGTTTCATAATATTACCTTCGGAGCAGAAAATGGGTAACGCTCAGAATGTCCCCAAGGAATCCCCCTTTAAACTGATCTTAAAGGACCAATTGGAATTAGCCAGAAATATGTAGGGTAAGAGTTAAAGTTGTAAAATGACAGCATTACATAGAAATAAACACACTATATGGGGCTCTAACACATAAAATTAATTTATGATTTACTATCTATAAAGTGGGCTTAGGTTTTTGTTTGTTTGGTCATTCATTTATTTGTTTTAGTGGTGGTACTCTACTTCCACTAATTCATCCAGGTCCCCTTTTGGTCTCCCTACTGATCAATCAAAAGCAATACACTCACTCTGCTCCATGACTACAGGTTTCACCCTTCACTCCAAGCAATTTTCTCACAAATTAATGTTGCTGCTTCACCACAATAAGAAACTCAATGGCAACCAATAGCCCAAAGTTATCAGCTGTGTGGAAATTAACTCTAAGAGCACAGCCAGTAGCCAGTTCAGTTAAAAAGGATGTTGCTATATTTTACATATATCCCTCTACTATTTGTTTTAGGATTCTCTGAAAATATGATAAGTTATATGTAAACATATGTCCTAAATTAAGGAGAGACTGAGTATTCAGTCAAGTCGATTTGAATAAGATGCTTTTATTTGCAAAGGTTGCATATATTACGAAAATGTCATACAGCTCTTAAGATGTTAAATAAGAAAATTAGGGACAATCCGGCACAGTCAGTAAGTCTTTCTGCTCCCTAGTAACATAGCTGAGCATAGCTAAGTCAGTGCTCTAATTTAGTGTGAATTTTCATGGAGGCTCTGTGACAGATCCCTGTCAATGTCAGATGAGTAAAGTCATTGGTCATTTAGGATACAGGTGCAAAGAATAAATTAATGAAAGCTTTGTTCTTTCCTTTTGCATTGCCAAAATGCCTCGCGGAATTTTGGGTGAGATGGCAGAAAAATTTTATCATTCATTTTAGTGCTTAGTATTTTTTTAGAACTAGTTTTTGTTATGTTAACCTTGTTTAAAAGTTTCTCCTCTTAAACTGGACAGAAAAATTGTTATAGTGGAATACAGATTTCAAAATGCGGTATACATTCAGTCAACAGGCATGCATGTAAGAATGCATGAGCCCCATGGATTTCAGTGTTGTTTGCTAGAAATCAGAGTGAATGCTACCATTCTAGGTTTGTTGAGGTGATGTTTGTGGATGGTCCTCTGCAGTACCTGGCATTTTGTTAGAAATATAAATGTTCATTTTATTTCTCTTAGTCAAGCAATGAAAGAGGCCTTTTACATTAACTAGTTCAAATGCCCACTAAAGTACAGGCCTTCCTTCTCCTTCTCATCAAAGACTGTAGTCACTTCCTGATTACTTCCGGCACCAAGAAACTCTTGCCTTCTTGAGGAGGGCACTGTCCTTAGAAAGTCTTTGCTCTGCTGAGTTCAGCCTTTGCAGCCACTTGGTGAAATCTCAATTCCTCGACTCTGAGGTCATCCTTCTGGTCAGGTGACAAATGTTCCAAAAATATTATATCAAAACCATAAGGAAATACTGTTATCAGAAAAATGAGCACAAGTAAACAAAATAAAAATATTGCAAAGGAAACCAAAAAGCAATTAGTAAGTAGCCTTTGTTCTGAGATGCACTCATTCAATCTATAAACCTCACTTTATTACCAAGTGAATGTGAGTCATCCAGAGCCATTTTATAATGGCTTTATATGCATTTTATATACATGGAAAGTTCAGGATAATATAAATATTAGAGGTTATTTTTAAGTCATTTTGATTAACTGTGAAATTAAAATGCCGTTATTTTATAGACAGGGCATTTAAAATCTATAAAATACCAGTATACTTATAAATAATTCCTTCCTTTTACTTATAAACTTAGATATATAATGATAAATTTCTGACCAAGCAAATGACATTATTTGAAGAGTGAATATTCTCATTGATAGCTTTTACTTAGATTTTAAGAGACAAGAAAGGTTATCATTAATATTAGTTGATAAAAGTAATCATTTTAAATAAGAACATGGATAGAATTTTTAAAAATTATTTAAAGATCAATAATTTCTATAACTAATCAAGTTATTAAGTGTAATATTTCTTTCATATCTGGCCCCTATATAGGTTTAAGGTAGATAATATATACATTCCTCTGAAATGAGACAGCAGAAAGTTATTTCACTGGTACATGATGACTATTTTTTTGTTAAGCAAGCTTGTATTCTGGTCAGGCTCTTTATCAATGGTTCATAACAAGTTTGAAATTATGTAAATGGAAATAAAGCAGAAAATAGATATTAAAAATTATTGTGGCAAATACTTCTGGAGAACAGTTTATATTTTGAAAGTAAATCTTATGGAGGGTTTTTGTTTTCATTTCTTTTTTCCTTTGTCAGTGTAAGTATTCTTTGCAGCAATCACATGAGCCTTTGATTTGTCCTGGTCAACTTTAATCACATGTGTGTTGTTTGCCCTGCCATAGTCTAAGACTGAAAGAAATGTAAGTAGCGTTAAGAAATATTTGAGACTATAATAGTCAGTCAACATCGGTGGTGACAGAGACAGCTGAAAATAACTTTTCACAACTCATTTGTCTGAATCATGACAAAATATTACTCCACTTGACTGTTTGCAGATTCGGTACTGGTCTGCGCATGACAAAGAAGCAGCTGCACACAGAGTTCAAGTCAACAGCCAAGAGTACTCGGCCAGGCTGGAGAACCTCCTGCCTGACACCCAGTACTTTGTGGAAGTCAGAGCCTGCAACAGTGCGGGGTGTGGACCTCCCAGTGAGATGATTGAGACCTTCACCAAGAAAGCACGTGAGTCTCAGCATTTACATTTTAACCCTGTCAAAAACAAGTACTTGATTCAGTCACGATGAAGGTGCATTTGAGAGAAATGTACTACCTAGTAACCTTAGCACATTTGGTTTTTAATGTTTTCCACGACAATCACACAGAAACTTGAAACTATTGTTAGTTAATGTAGATGGTGAAAAATGTGGAGAATGCATTTATACAACAGTGCTCAATGGAAATAAAACTACAGAACCTCTCTTTGTAAAGACTCTCCTCAAAATTTTACACCATTATATAAGCAATTTGTATTCATTCTGTTATTATTTAAACTTTGTTTTTATAGGAATACATTATTGACAGCATGAGAAAATTCAACTTCTGCTTAATTTTTCTTTTAAACATTATATTTATTTATTTTCAGAGAGCAAGGAAGGGAGGGGGAAAGAGAAGGAAACACCAATGTGTGCTTGCCTCTCAGGTGTCCCCTACTTGGGGACCTGGTTTGCAACGCAACCATGTGCCCTGACTGGGAATTAAACTGGTGACCCTTTGGTTCGAAGGCTGGCACTCAATCCATTGAGCCAAACCAGCCAAGGATGCTTATTATTTCTGTGCTTTGATTTACACACATCCATCATTGCACAGTATAAATGCTGTAGCACATTACTCCCTGATCACCGCATGCTCTCATTTTTCATATAAGACCACTCACCTGCTCAGATTTCTGTTCATTCTCCTCTCTCAGGCTTTACTTTGATATCTCCTTCTTGAACCAAGTTGAATATATTGTATTAAGGAGGAGAATTTATATTCAGGACTCTAAGGAATTTTGCAATATCTTGAAGATGTGATTACGATTAGGGTTAAAAAATTTATGCAATTTCCTTGGGAAAAAAAGAAATTTCTAATAAAACATGGTGGTAAGAGCCAGACTTTGATATTATACATGAGTTTCAGATCTGTTTCTGCCACTTAAAGAATTGTGTTTGGTTATAGAACAGGCTGACAGTAACCAGAGGGGAGAGGGGAGGGAATTTCAGGGGAAAAAGGGAAGGGGTCACAGGAACAAGTATAAAAGACACATAGACAAAAACTAAGGGGGGTGGAAATGGGAGGGAGGTAGGGAGCACTGGGGGGCATGCTAGAATGGGAGTAAAAGGCAGAAAACTGTACTTGAACAACAACTAAAATAAAAAAAAAGAAAAGAAAGGAATTTCAAAGTCAAAAAAAAGAATTGTGTAACAATAGACAAATTGCTTCACATCTTTAAACCTCAGTTTCCTCATCTGTGAAAGAAGCATTTATTTCTTTGTTCTTTCCCCATTTATTCATGTATTGAAACTATGCTAAGTGCCCAGCACTGTTCAAGGTGTTGAGGATACAGAAGACATCAAACTAGTTTGATATTCTATTCTCATTGATTACAACCTAATGGAAGGAAAGAGAAATGAAACAAAGCAATACAAAAATATAACTAAATCCCTGACAAATAAATATGAATATATCAGATAACAGGACAATAAATGAATAAACAGATAATAAAATTGAAAGTTACTT
>PVKM010021687.1:0-22368 GCA_004027735.1 Carollia perspicillata | reverse complement strand
GTAGGATTTATATGAAGACAAATATTTATGATTTCTTAGATTTTTATTCTCTCAGTTCATTAAAATCGCAGACAATGCATGGTATTTTCTTTGCTTCAATTGGTTGTCTCTCTATAGCATACACTTCCACGTTTGCCTTCAATGCAGCAATCAGATGAACTGATTGATTGTTTTGTTCATCAATTGTTTGTGGGCAAACCCCTCTGCCAGGAACAGTTATAAATACAACACAATCCCTATAGTCAAAAGATGTTCAAAAAGACAAAACAGTACTGCATTTTTGGGTGCCCACTAAGAATGCATCTTTGGAGATGAGGATGATAGATAGGAATAAGGAAGGGAGAATTTAAATTGTATTTTAAGCAAAAAAGCCCTGTTAATAATGACATTTCTATAAAAATACATTGGCTCTCTCTGTGTCAGTTTTTCTGCGAGGAAGTGTGTGCGAGGAAGGCCAGCACAGGTTACAACGGAGCACACCTAGAGTTCAGCATGCTGCTGATGACTAGGAGTGCCGGCACTAGATGGTATGGAATGATAAGCAGAGCTTCAGTTTGGGCTCAAACTGCACAGCTCAGGAAGCACAGACAGATTTATTTTGGTAAATGGCCCCCAAGCAGAGGAAAGATGAGTGATATATACGTTCAGAGGACAGAGGCTCTTATTATTGCTTACTCTTCACTCCAACCATACCAAATTATTCACAAATATTGTACTAAGTTATTCCACAAATACTAAGCTGCTCCCAAGTCCTAAGTTATTCTATGCTCTACAACTTGCGCATGCCAAGACCTTTATATGAACTGCCTTCTGTTCCTTGGTTGTTGGCTAAATTTTATTGATTCTTCAAAGACATCTCAACCTCTAATACTCAGATCATCACCTCCGGTAAGCCTTTAAAGGTTTAATAAGGCTGTTCTGCCGCTTGCATCTTATGCCGTATTATGCCATTCACTTTATGGCAATGCCTGGTTTCCATGTTCTTCCTTCTCATCAGCTTGGTGCTTCTTTGAGGAAGGATCCATAGTTTGTTCCTCTTTAAAAAAGTTTTTTTCTCTTTGTACCTTCAATACCTAAAGCAGAGCCAGGTGTGTAGTAGGCAGCCTTTATAGGCTGCTGTCATGGTCTTAAGTGGGAAAGATGCTGCAAATGCATTGTTAAGAATAAGAGAAATTAAGCTTTAGAGTTATATAAGTAATGTGCTCACTCCCCTTCAAGGCAACATCAGACTACATGCACCAATGTAGCTTTCATGCCAACAAATGTGTTGAGCCAACCCACTTCAGTGCATGTTATTGAATTTATAATTATCTGTACCATTTATTTCTCTCTTTTACTAAGTGTTATTTGGGACTTTAGGCACTGAAAATGCTCTGTAATGAAACAAAGAGGAAACTCAAAACAGTCATTATTATTTTTAGTAATATGAAAGGAAAAGTGAAGCTAAACTCCACAGCTAATGTGGGAGGTGTTGATTCCCTGTGGGGTTTCATTTTTTATTTCCCTCTGGCCCTACTAATTGAGATAATAGGTGAGTGAGATCTGGATTTATTGGTAGATATGATTGGATGGGCCCCCAGGAACTTCACTTGGTTGTGTAATTAGGAACTCTTGGAGTAGTTAACTCAACTTGGCCACTGCCTTCGTGCCCGCTGTTCCTGGGATGACCGCAGTGGAATCTGTCTTTAGTGGTCTCTTTCAGTCTTTGCTAAAGAGTGCAGTTAGGCCTGAAAGAGCTGTGAAATAAATAAGAGAATATTGATGCCCCACTATTTAATTGCCTTCTAAATCCATGGTAAATTTTTTAGTGATTTTAAACTCTGAAAGAATAGCAGACTCATTGATTTCTATAATTCATTTATTTAGGGATTTCTATTATCAACTGAATTTGATTGATGGCTTCATGACAAATAGCTGTGTGCTCAGCATATACCAGCGCTCTGTAAGCTCACTCAGCCATAAACAATGTGTGGTATAATTCGTAGGTCCTTTTGCTGAGTCTGTATTTTGCTGTTTAGGGAAGAACTGATTGAGATTCCTTAAGTGAAGGAAGTAGAGTGAAATTCCACTTAGTTCCCTTGGCGAAGAAAAAAACCACCGTGATATTTGTATGTGGACCTTGAGAATTCTCAAATCCTATTTTGAAATTCTGTGGCATTTACTCCGAAATGTCAAGCCCTCTCTCATGGTCCAGAACACAGCAGAGTCACTTGACAAAGACCGTGGCGTGCTGGGTGTGTGCTGTGATGGCTGTGTCCACCGCTAAGTCTGCTTCACTCAGACATGAGCAATGGCAGATAATGATGTCTTCATCAAAAATTAAAGCAGAGCCCCATAAATCTTTTTAGTTTTTTTCTTATCAAAGATTTTGATTCACATTACATAAGATTCCAGTCCTGAAAACTCGATTGCCAGGGACATATTATGGACTCTATATATTTCTTCCAGATCATATAGATATTTGTGACACCTATTTTAAAGTACTCTAATGGTTTTCCTGATTATAAATAAACTAATTAATATTTAAAAACTGGAAAATCAAAAACATAAAAAGGGAAATTAAAATTACCAAACTCCTAACCAGAGATCTAACATTATGAACTTTTAGCTAGTTAGCTACTATAAATGAATAATTTTCTTCTTAGGACACAGTAAGCAGGCATAGCTTATTATTAGGAAAGGGTTAATGTTGGTTGTAATGTTGAAGTTTCTCTCTTTTTTTTTTTATTTACCTAACATCTACCAGAGAGTTTGAGCTTGAGCTCGGAAGCTGAGTTAGGTGCACTGTGGCAGGTTGGACAAGCGCCTGACTGCACTGGATACCAGACACCCCTCACCTTTTTGGAGGTGAGACGTGAAACCATTACCACCATGTGCTGCAGGAGAATAGAAAGTTTCATTTTAATCCCATTTTTGGTTTTATAACTTGTACATTCACAAATACAAGTTTCAGGTATCTATAGTAAGGTGAAGCTATGAACAGCGATTGAGAAATTATGCTATCTTTTAAGATAATGTAGCATGAAAATATTTACTCTTGGAATATGATCATTAGTTGATTTTTAAGTACAAATTATGATGTGATTAGAGATTATTGCAATGATTTTAGAGCAAGATCAAATAAGTAAGTATCTTGATGGACAACATTGCTATTGTCCTCTAATCTCTATTTTACAATAGCTTCCCTGAGTGTTAGATAACTATTCGTGGTTATATGATGAAATGAGTTAACCATTTCACACAGCTTCTTGGGATTTAAAGGACATGCAGTGAGTAACACGTTTAAATAACCATCCCTCATAAGAATGTTATCTGTCTTTTAGGATGAGTAAAGAGCTCAGTCGACTAATGTTTATGAAATTACTACAGCTTTTAGGGAAAAACTAAAGACAAAAATTTACAATACTAATTTTCTAATCATTGGTGAATAAACTTTGTATGAGAATAGTATAACAACTCATAACTATTTGGGACTTCTAATGGACACTTTTTTACATGGTTTATATTATACCGTACCTTTATAATTAATCAATTTATGGTTTGTGATATTGAATACTGAAATATTTGTATCATTATAGTCAATTTTTAATTATAATAAAGAAAAAAATGATACACCAAATAAATCAATGATGAAGTTAATTCAACAAAACTTGTATAATTTTCCATGTAGCCTGCTACTGTTCCAATTCTGAGAGAAGCACCAAAGATATTGCAGTAAATTTTTTGCCCTTCTTAGCTTCTTCCTCTTCCCCTCCTCCTCCTCCCCACCTTCCTCCTCCTCCTTCTTTAAATGTAGATCTGCTTTTACTGAGTGATGCTCAGTAAATTGGACATATTTTTTCTAATGTTTCCTCCAATCCTTTTGTATTTCTACTTTTAACCCTTTCTTGGGGGGTACCATCTTTTTAATTTTGCTAGCATTGCATAGTAGCTTACTAACTGTATTTGTTTAAGAACTAAAGCTTCAACATGTCAAGGAGTAGCCCTTAATTCTACAGGTTGGTGAATGAAGTCATAATCCATCTTTTTATATGCCTTTTCTCCAATAAACATTGATCATAAAATATTATTCAAGCTTTGTAATTTAAGCCAAAATTTTTAACTGTTTGAGTCTGTTTTGATAGTCTACTTAACTCTTTTACTGATTTGAGATGTTTGATAAATTCATTGAGACTAGTAGTACTGTCACTGAGATGTCGTGACCAGAAAAACCAAACACATTTCTGCCTTAGATATATCTAGTCTTGAAAATGTTTTATATCTGAAAGACTTTTCCAGGAGTCTTCAGCATTGTGTTCTCTTTAGCCATAGGAGTGAAATAACCTGATTTTAGGAGGAATTGTTCTTAGTTCTTTCAAACATTTTCTTAGAATTTTAGTAATAAGGTCTCATGTCTTATACATATATTTCTGTATTACTGCTTTTTAAAGTTAATCTTTTAATATGCATTAAAGACTATATACCATTTTTCTTTCTACTTAGGCAGACTTGGAGGGATTTGGGGGGCATGGCATGAGTTTCATATCATGTACAAACTTGACCTCTCCATTCAGTCCCTTTTTTTTTAAGATTCTGTATAAAATGGGCTCATCAGGGATACCACTATTAGCACTTTATCGTCCAGAGAAATTCTGTTTTTCTTTCCCTTTTGCCTTTGTCTCTAGGATGATTCTCTGCCTGTGAGAAACACTTTCATTTCAACTGAAAAACCTGCTGTGTGTATGTATATAAAACGTTAGTGTAGAACTTGGTCAAAGTGTTTTTAAAAAATCTAAATGAATAGTACTCATTGATTTCTCTTTGAGACACATACTCATATATTTCTAGTCCTCTTCTTGACTAATTTTTACCTTTATTATGGGGATTTTCAAACACACAAAAGTAAAAAGAAAATGATAAACCACTGTGTACTCATCAACAGTCTGCTTTCTTTCTTGTTATAGCTATCCTTTTCCGAATTTTTTTCTTTTTGGGTATTTTCATGAAATCATCAAGTATTATATACTTTCATTCATAAACATTCAGTCAGATTTATAACAATAAACACTAAAAAACAACACTTTGAGAATTTTTTAGTATCTGCTTTAAGTTTCTCAAAGCATTTAAAAAATGACCCTCATAGATTGTATTAACCAAGACTCTCCCCTCAAATAAACCATACCCTCCTAGACACTGTGTTTTTAATTTTTATGTAGAGGCCATTACCTTATCAAATTTAGAACTAAGACTGAGAGACTTTATTTCCCAGAGTCTCCTCTGGAGATTTTCCTATGAGCGTGAGTCACGCTGGCAAGCTGCCATTGTTCTCCAGTCGCCGCGGCTAATAACAACAGGTTATACATTCTGTCCAACGGTTCCATATTTCACCCCTGAGTTCATTTGGAAGTCTTAGGTGGATGCTGTCTGGTCCTGGTGATTTATTTACATTCGTTTGTCATTTTGGCCCAGGAAAATCTTGTGTGAAAAGTGTTCTAATACTTCTGACTTGTCTGTTGAAAGCAAGATGGTGAGACACTTTCTAAAGTCTTTTATAGTAAAGACTAAAGCAAATAATTCATTGATTCTCCCTCCTATCACTTACTCATCCTTGAGTGACCTTGAGCCTCCTGAGTCTTCCTGATCTTGCCTTACTTAAACTGTTTTGCATTTTTGCTTTGGAGCCCCTCATGAGGTGCTCTATTGATTTCTTTATGCACCCTTTGTTTTTAGTTTGCCTCTGACTTACTCTAGATTCCTTTTCTTTGAGAGTAGTAAGTTTTACATTTAAAAAATTTGTGGCACTTTTATATTACCTTCTTGGCTTGAGTGGCTTTTGATTAAATGCTGTCCATTTCGATTGGCATTCACATTTTTCCTGGCTTCCAGCAAGGTACTTGAACATAGTCTCTATGGGTGTTTGTTTATTTTCGAAACATTCCCAATCAAAACATGCACCTTTCTGTCCCCTTCCATTGCCGGAATTGCAAAACCACAGCATGGAATCTGAGGCTTTCCCTGTCCCACTTAAATGTCTGAGTCATAAGTGCAATTGCTGTTAAAGAGTGGTTCTTCCACAACATACTTGGGCCCCATTCACAATCCACTCCTGAGAATCACGCGCTTTCATGTCTGATTCTGGAAAGTACTGCCCAACTTTCTTCTGCAGTCACAGGCCTGCCTGGTAGCATTTCGCGGAGGCTCCTGTTAAGAGCCTCAGACTAGCTTTGCTGCTGAGACTAGCTTTTCCGTGCTTTCATTTAAATGACTGGGCAGTGGAGAAAGGTATTTAGGAATTTGTTTAGAATTTAGGTGGAGCCAATTTGACATTTATCATTTATGTTTGCTATTTAATGGCATGCATAATATGGTATAGGTAATTAAGCTCTGACCTTGCACATTGTTCAGATGATATAGAGTAACAGTGTCCAATAGGAATGTAATGTGAGTTACATACGAAAGTTGAAGTTTTCTAGTAACCATATTTTGAAAATAAAAAGCAGTAAGTGAAGTTAATTCGAATAATATATTTTATTTAGCCCAAATAACCAAATATAATTATGTCAACACATAATCATGAACACATTTTGAGATAGTTAATATATTTCATACCAAAATTTTGAACTCTTGTGTGTACTTTATACTTATAGCACATTTCAATTTGAGCTTACCACATTTCAAGTATTCAGTAACCACATGGGATAGTTGCTACTGTCTTGGATAGTACAGACTTATGTAGGGTCCTCCATAGAAAACAGTAATTTAATGCTCTATGAGCCATTCAGAATTTATATACATACCTTTAGTTTTATTTTGTTTTTTTACTGACATCCGTGGCAGCACGTCAGTATAGCAAACTCTGAAGGAGCCATTTTACTTGACAAAAAGAAGGTTGATGAATATATCTAACTGTATTACTCTAATATACTTGGTATCTCTCCTCTAATTAAAGTAAGATTATCTTACAACTTATGAAATGAAGATCTGGCATAATAGACTCAGAAAGTGATGAAAATGTTTTCATTAAGTGCTAAGATACCCTGCAAGGCATGGCATTTTATCTCAAGTCTCTAATAACATTAATATACCCTTTTAATCTCTGAAGCATTTTAGACTTAATGGGAACTCCTTAAAGAACGACAGAATAGTAAGACTTGCAAGGTTAACGTAATGTGAAAATACAGCACTCCACAAATTTGAGTTAGTGTAAAATTCTTCATGGGTGGAATGTACAAATACAGTTCTGTTTACTCAGAGACAAGACTTCAAAAGCCACACATAGAGGTGTGTGTAAAAGGGAGCAAGGTAGGAGTTAATGGTGTTTTCCAGTAATTGTCCTTGGTTTCTGTTATATAAGAGGAAACTCCCCCAAACAGAATTGTCTTGTGGAGATTGGGCCCCTTGTAACACAGGCTTCCCCCACTAGGTGAGTGTGCTAGGAACCCATCTATATCAGTGTACGGGCTGGCATTATTGTGAGAGCCTGTTTGGCTTCAGTGAATTTTTTCTGAAGACTCAACACCTTTCCCATTTCATGATGGATAATTTATGAGTGCACCTGTCCACACCACGCTGAGTGTTCAACAGTTTTAGACCAAAAATGTCATGACCCCCATGCTCTACCCTCCCTATTCACTCAATCTTGCCCCGAGTGAATTTTTTGGTTTCCCTGGATGAAAAAAGCCCTTAAAGGGGAACATTTTGTTGATGTGGAAGAAGCAAAAGAAAAAATGGCAGAAGCACTGAAAGGCATCACAATCAATGAGTTCAAAAACTGTTTTGAGCAGTGGGAAAAAAGTCTCGATAGGTGTATGGTATCAAAGGGAGAATACTTTGAAGGTGACTGGAATTTAAACATAAACAATAAACACACATTTTTAATGAATAAATTCCATTTTTGGTAGGTTACCTCAAATAGCAGTGTGGCTTGGCTGCCATTCTGACTAAGGAATGATGGCTGGGTGTGCGTAGTTGGGAACTCAGAACAAGTGATTTGGGAATTTTATTATCACCTTACGAAACAATTTGTGGGAACACTGCAGTTAAATAATTCTCTCCCTTCTTTCATGTTGTATATTGCACATGTATGCTTATTTGTTGCTTTACCCTAATAGGTGAGCTATGTATGGATAGTAAATGTTATTTTGGTATTTATATGGCTGCATGTCTTATTTTCCATTCAAATTACAGAAAGCAATATGGGGGAGGGGATTTTCACTGAGTGTTTTATGTAGTTTCTCACACTTGATGTTAAATAGATATAGCAATAATCTGCTGAGAGTCAGAAGGACTGAACTCTAATTCTCCCTTTACAAACAGCCACTACTTACTTTGGGTGACTCTGGGTTTGCTTTCTTAACTCTTATTTTTACAACCATTCTAATGGAATAGTTTAGAGCTCATTAGAGGAAAGTTGGCTAATGATATCCTCAGGAAATGTATCTTTCTAGACATTATGACACCACTGGACTAGAATGTTTTGACCTGTGACTTAAGGTTTGTAAGAAACATTTAGCGAAAAGCCTGTAGTCCCTGGAGAACTTCCACTTTACTAGATTCAATTTTCAAAGGAATTAGGTGAGAGTTCTGTGATAATGATGCTGACATCTAATTGTATTAGATGAGACAGGAGGGTTGGAGGAAAGTAGAATGAAGCCCATTGCTTCCGCCACCTGCACCATGGGTCTACAGCATCAGTGAATGAACACGGAGCTGGCCGTGGGGGTTTAGCCATGCCATCAGAGGTCCTTTAGTACACCTTGGTAGAGTCAGATGGCTGCATTTTTAATGAGCACTGTGATAACGTCAGTAACACAGAAGCCTCACTTTGGGAAATATTGCCAAGTTTATCAGAAACACTCTAAGATTCTCTTGTCCTGACTCCTTGGTTCTAGCAGCTCAGTAGTGCGAAAAGTTTTAGTTTTTGTCTTGCTATCTTTCAACTCCTCTGGTTATTGACATTGACTTTCTCTCTATATGACATCTTGTTCTTTTTTTCTTTTTTGTCTCTGAGGCAATGAGAATTCACTTTTTTTCCAATGGCCTTTTTACTCACTGTGGAGCTCATGGCCTCTGGCCCTGCTCCTGACCGCATCTCTGTCTTATGTTTTGCCCCCTACCTGAATCCCTGAGTTTCACTTTACCCTTGGCCAGACACCCTGGTCAGTTCAATACTCATCTCTCATTCAATTTAACCAGCTCCATTTTAGAGTTCTTTGCCCACTCCATCATCCTCGAAACCTACACAGCCATGGATCACCAATCACCCTCAGGGTGAGCTTGGGTAAAACAGGTCAGTTGTGCTAACCACAGGCTTTTTAAAGAAGCCTAGTATTTGAGACTGTGGAAGAACAAAAAGAGGAAGCAATGCATGGAGATCACAGTGTCTCATATAAACACCTCTGCTGAGAACATAATGAAGGTTAAATTGTGCCTGACACACAGCAAAGGCAATAGGGCTGCAGGTCTTGAGGGAAGTTGTTTGATAACATCATTGTAAAAGCAACCAAATCTGTAGAGTTGGTGCCAGTGAAAGGATGCTATTTTGGGCTCATTTCCCAAACATTTTAAATAGAAGCTGTTTCTTAACAAAATGGTCTTTTATTTCCCTCTCATTTGACTAGCATTTAGAACTCTTCCTCACTACCACCGAGCTTCACAGGACTTACTATCAAAATGCTTAGAAACTCAGGCTGAGGGTTGCCCATGCTCATGCTGACCTTTCCCTCTTCCTCCAGTGTTCTTTGCTTGTTTGACCTTGGGCCTGACTCACCTTTTCACTCATTGCAAGCCTATAGGTCAGAAGTAATTCCTTCTGGGCTATGGCATGGCTTGGTAATATGACTGGGTTCACAAGAATTAGGAGGTATTTTTGTATTTATTCAGTCAAGAACTGACTGGTTTAAATTCTGGGTTTACTTCCCTCTACATAATTTTCAAGGTGTGGACAGGCAGATGCCCTTCATCAGACTCACCTGCGGGTGATTACGAAATATTTAAATTCTCAGGTCCACCGTTGATTAACTGGATTTTAATTTTGGGGTTTGGAGCTCTGGACTTTTTATCAAAACAACTGCTTCAGATAACTCTCATGCACAAAATGCATTGAGATCCATTGTGATAGCTGCTGAATTTCCTCATTTTTATAATTTAAAATACCTATGAGACAATGTAAAGCAAAGACAGTGCCATTTATACACATTCTTTTAGCACAACTCCACGAGCATATGGTACACTTTTAAGCAAATGTGCAGTGTTCCCATTTGCGTACCTGCTGATTTATGTTAAACAAAAGCCATTTGGTGCCTGCAGAGGTATGTGTAAGGCTTCCTCACTGTTGCCACTGCACTGTCCTTATTGGTCAAGAGTATGATTTGGGCGTTAGAGCTTCTTTCCTATCAGGCAGTCAGTCATTCACTGGGTAAACAAACATTACTGAAAGTAAAAGGATGGACATGTAATTTAAAAGGAAAGTTATATCTTTTCCTTTTATAATACTGGAAAGCCTGTCCAGGTAGCCTTTCTACTTATGGTGCCCTGACCAAAGTGTGATAACGGTGCCAATTGCTGAATCAAAGTGAGACAACTGCATAATCCATTTTAAAGCTTAACACAAGCTAAAATCCATAAGTAATCATAATAAAAGACCAACTTTGAATTTTTATAATTGTGTACAAATATAGCTTTATGGGGTTATAAATTGGCTTGTGCACAATAGATGTGAATTATAGACCATATGGGTAAGTTATCTGAACTTTAAATGGTAGATTTAGACCATGTTGAGATGAGCTCTGAGTACTTGGTTGGGAGCTATGACCCCAATGGGTAGGATAAATTAGAGGAGAAAGACTGAAGTCAGGGAGACATTTTGGGAAGATGTAATGGTCTGTTGGGCTGTTGGTCTTGCTGTTCTCTTCTGAAATCTGTATCTCTCTGTATATTTTATCATATGATATTACCAATCTCCAGCCTAGTGGTCCAGGGGAGGATAGCTGATCCAAGCTGAATAAGTTAGACTATCTCTCAAGAACATGGAATTTGGGGTTGGGAGGCCTGAGAAGGGAAGTTGGTGGACAAGAGTTGGATTCTGTTGGAGCTGGAGAAAGAGGTTCAACAAACTTCTGCTGCTGACTTTCCTAGCCTTTATGTTAAACCCTTTCTTGAATTTATGAAATTCAAAGTATCTGACCTCTTGCAATTGCAGGATCTGGTTAAGAAGTCTCTAAGTCTGTGAACTAAGCACGGATACCTGGCTCAGCATCTAGAGAAGCCAAAGGAGAATATGCAGAAGAAGGTGGAACAGATGCAGGCCTGGCCACTGCCTCATGCAGGTGGGTGAGCTAGCAAATCAGCAATGATGTGTGCGTGCTACAGAATGATGCTGCTTCCCTTTCATATCCAACTTTCCTATAAGATTCACAGAATCCAGAACCAAGTAAGACTACTCATTCTTAAGATTTTATTTTGTTTGGATCACTCTCAGAATCAAAGTCTAAGTTGTCTACTGTTGCATTATATGTTGCCCTAAAACTTGGTCAGTCAACTCATAGCTTCTGTAGGTCAGGAATCTGGGAGCTGTTTAGCTGGGGGATTCTGGCTCAGGTCCCTCATAAGGCTGAAGTCAAGTACTGGCTGGGACTGCAGTCATCTGAAGGGTCAGCTGGGGAAGCATCCACATCCCAGCTCACTCTTGTGGCAAACGGAAGGCCTCAGTTCCTCTGACATGGGCCTTTCCAGAGGGTGACTGTTTTTTTTTTTTTTTTCCCAGAGACAGTGATCCAAGAATAGATGAAGGAGACCAAGTATTCAAATAGAAGATTTTTAAAATAATCTAATCTTGGAAGTGACATCTCAGTACTTTTTGCCATAGTCTTTTTATTAGAATTTAATAAATCTAAGGCTTCCAACCACAACTTGAGATTAATTATTCTTTTTTCTTAATGCTAACTTGAACTGTTTCATTATGTAAAACCAAGTAAATTATCTTTAATAATGGAATTGCAATAGTTTAAATAAGAGTTTGGGTTTTTGTGGTGATAAGGGCAAGAGACAGACTAATAAAAATAAATAATATTTTATGCAATAATAAAATATTAGAAAGTTAGTACTGATAATCTTGGCAGTATTGAGCACTGGTTCTGAGCTGGAAAAATGAGTTTGCATTTTCGTCACTGCATTTACTAGATACATGAACTGGAACAAGATATAAAGCAATTTAAGTCATAGTTTCCTCACCCGTCAAAGGGTACCTACCTCATGATGTTGTTGAGAGAATGCTATGCATATGTATCAGTTGGGGCCCAGTAGGGAATAGATGACCCACTTAAGTCAGGTGATTGAGAAGACTTTAATAAAGGGAATGATCACAGAGGTGTGGGCAGGGTTAAAGCAAAGAACATGGATGGTGAAACCCAATAGTTGCCACCCCTAGGCCTGAAGAGACAGGGAGAGGGATCTGTAGCTCTAGGAGATGGCTGCTGGCTAGGGTTTTTTATACAGGGACACAGTCAACCTACTGTGACAGGACACAGAGGGAATAATACCCTGCCCTCATTTTTCCCCTTCCCACCCATGTGTTTGTATATGCCAGTTGAACCCATTTAGAAGCCAAAGAACAAGGGAGCTTAAAGATATAGTTCAAAGTAGTCAGGCTCCCATGGAACATGGAAAGGCACAGAACAAGAGGAAAGTGCATACGGAGTGGCTAAATATTCAGCAAAGCATGTAAGGCACTTACCATCAGTTACGTCAAAGAGTAAGTACCTAGTTGATGTTTGTTATTATAATAAGTATTATCTTCTAATAGGTTATATGAATGGAGATAACCCCCAGTGAGAACGTATGTATGTGGGGGAGGGTAGAGAGATTTCAAAGAAACTTCATTTTTCTACCCATGAAGATGAGGTCTGGCTATGCCACCATCAGAAAATTTAGGCAGAGTGGAGTTATTGAATTGCTTAGCATCATTTACCTAGGTCAAGGCAGGAGAAAAACCTCATTCACTACAATATTATAACCGTGGGCCCATTAAGAGTTCTCTTCATTTTCTAATCATTTTGGAATGACAGAAAGCTTCCCACATGACATGTTCTAACAAGTCCTCAGATATGCCTTCCACTCCACCTTTGAGACTCAGTCTTGCTAGGCACAGCGTGTTGTTCCAGCAAAGCTCTTCTCTCCAACTTTCCTCCCACCCAGCTGCCTGCCTCTCCCAGTTCAGATAGCTGTGAGAGGTGCCACTCCCACGTAATTCAGCGCAGAGTATTCTGGGGTTTCCTAAGCAGCAGGTTAGCAACCAGCAACAGATGGACAAGCTGTGTAATACCGAGTAGAGGCTGCAAGGAGAGGTAGGCAATGAGGCGGAGAGCCAAGTGGGCAGTCTGGGAGATGGAGGGCCAAAACGCAGAGAGAGCTCTTGTTGCCAAAATAAAAAGATCCCCACAAAGTCGCAGATTTCACAGTCACACGTTCCCCTCCTCCCCGCTTTCCCCACAGCCCGTCTCTGAATTCAGCAAACCTCATTTACCCATCTTTCTTGGGTAGTAATGTGCCATCTTTGTCCCCAAGTCTGACATGTCCTCTGAGGCTGAACTTCAACAACTCTGTTGTGCCTTTAAGGAAGAAACCAACACGGTGCAGATGGCATTTCAAACATATTTGTTTCTGTGTCATCTGCTCTGAATATAAATATCAATTCAGTAACTTCACTGTTGTAAGTGATAAGTTGAAACATCATCAGTTGTTTTTTTAGTTAAATGACAGTAACAAAATGAAAATCACCATTAAAAAGGCTATATTTGCATATTTTTATGCTGTCAAAGAACATGGCACTAATGTAGCATAAGGAGAATTCTTAAACAGAAACATTACAGTTTTCAAAATCTAGGGAAGATCAAAAAATAAATGCTGAAATTTCGTTTATGAAAAGATGCAGGGAAGAGTTATTCCACTGGCAGAATAATAATAGCACTTTCCAGTGACATTTTTAATAGCACATTAATTCAAAATTGTAATTTTGAGAAGAAATGATTCCATCTACATAAACACTAAATGCATTCTAAATGCTTGGTATTATCATAATGACTAGAAATTGAATTAATAATGCTAAATAGTTAAAATCTGATGTAACTTTCTTTAAGCTTTTGTACTACATGAATTATTTCTCATTCCTACTGCTCTCTCACCCTGAACTTCATTTGTTTTCATTTTTCAAAGACTTGAACAATTTTTTAAATTTTGAGGGTGTTTCACTTTTGAAAGTTACCTTCAAAAAGCATCTATAGTAATTTTGGAATGACCAGGCACATGAACAGCTGAAGGGTCTGATTGGTCAACACACTCACAGACACTCATACAGCCATCCTGCCAGTAATTGTCTTGCTACTCTGCGGTATTTTCCTATATTTTACTACCAAGATGGCCGAACTGAATGTTACTATTTCAATTCTGAATGAAATGAGAGGGAAGGACATCTTTTCAGTCTAAGTAAGTTATAACATCTGAGCAACATTTCATATAATTGAAACCTCTATAACTCAGGGGAAAAGGTTTCTAATCTCCTCCTGATGAAGTCTTCAAAAGTACTACAACAAGTTTTGGTAAAAGGATTCCTTCCACAGCGTTCTCTGTCTCTTTTCTTCTCTCTCAAGTATTCATTGGGCAGCAAATCTGATCCTGCTAATTGTAGTGCCTTGAACAGCACCTAGGGCAGCAGGCAGTCTTGGTTTCAACAAGCAGGCACTATTGAGGGCTTCATAGATTCATAGGCACACTTTGAAGAGTTTGATTGTCTGACGTATATGCATATGTCTAGGGTAACTCACAGGCAGTGGGCATTTCCCCCAGGAAATGTACACATGATCCAGAGCCTTAAGCATTACGCCCTGCTCCACCACTTTGTCACTTGTCAGGCTTCCGATGCAAGTCCTCAGATTTCTTTGTTTCTTAGACTATATCACACCTTCAAAAGTAAGCAGGACATGCAACCGATTCTGAAATACAGCATAAAATATGGCAGATTGTGCTTCACACGGGATTTGCCTTCACTGCCAAAACACCCTGTTTCCAAAATGCCAGTGTGGCGTAGACCTTGGCCACGATAGCTACAGCCATCACAGTGCCCAGAGGAGACTTTTCAAAATCTGTGCAAAACAGTCACCTTCCCTAAGCTGATATTTATGTTCTCAGTCTTGGGTCTTCACCACCCCATCCCCCAGGCAGCCCCAAGCCCAAATCTCAAGAGTGAAAACAACAAGCATATGCTAAACCACACATTTTCACAGTCAATTAGATATTTATTTTCAGTTTCACTGTTGTATGATGGAAAACTATAGTGATATTTGTTTTTTCCCCAAAAAGAATTGGTGTGCATTATTCATTGATAGCTTGTCTTCATAGATCTCCTTGCAATTTGTTGTTAGAGCAAGTCTCTACTCACAGATTAAAAGTGTATTGCTATTATTTTGCTTTGGTTCCCATGTACTCAATGTGAAGGTCCTAGCACTTGGTAAATCCCTTTATAGTTATCCAAGGCTGTCCTTGCACGGAATTTGTAGCTCCTAATATACTTCTGTTCCCATAGCCTCTTCTTGGAATAGTTCACTGGGCCCAGGGCAGATTTGAGTAGACCCAATTCAGATAACAGATACAACACAATTAAAATCTCACTGGACCTCTAGTTTACTTTTCATATAGCAAAGAAGGGAAAAGTAACCAAATTTAAATAATAAATGTGCAAACACATAATAGTAACATTTGCAATTAGGAACACTTTCATCTTCTGTATTATCTTACACATTTTTCTCCCTAACACACTTTGGGTCTGACAGATTCAGTGCTATGCCTCTACCTACTAATCATTTTTATTAACCATTAACTACATAGGCCTTTTTTATTTGAAATTTTAAAAGAGTCAGGGGCTGTAATATAATAGATCCTTAGAATTAGGCCATTTGAAGTGTTTTTTCCTCAATTCTTCCATATGACAAAGTTTGGCAGGTGAAATCCAACTGTCCTCACCAGAGAGGGCTCTCTGCTTGCCTTAGCTGGCAGCAATTTATTCTGCGTACGTTTCTTTCATTTGTGGCTGACCTCATGGAAAGCAAGGTTCATTTTACAGTCTCTCCCGCAGTAGCTTTGGAAGTACTGTTCTTCAGTAGCTAACATTTTTCTTTTTTACTTGCATCCCAGCACATGAATGGCTAGTGATAGAATCAGAGCCAGTGTCTTGAACAAATGAAATCAGACTAGGGGCCCCTTGGTCCTTTTATTCTGGCCTAGCTTGGTGTTTCAGTTTTATCTTGCATGTCAGTTCACCTTTTGGCCATTCCTATCTCTGCCATGCAGAGCCCCTTAAAAAGTTTCCCATTTTTGAGAAAAGGTTAGAAATCAGTAATATTAATAAGAAATGAAAGAAAGGTAGGTTTCCACCCTGACTATTCAAAGGGTATGTGTATGCCATCTGAAGATTTCAATAATGACTTAGCCTTCACTCATTTTTCTACTTGGCAGTTAAGGGAGCCACCATGCGTTGTCCCTTTTTTGCTGCTTTGTACTAGGTATTAAAAGGACAAAATGAGAGACAAGGGAAAGGAGCAGCTTTCACCAATGTATCTTAGAGTTCCAGTACCTTTCAGAAGCAACACATCATTTTTAATCTGACGACTCCTAATTAAAATGATTGAGAGATAAAATGCACCCAATAAGTGTCCAATGCAGATGAGCTAAAAAGCCTGGTGGGTTGCAGAAGGCATTTGATGCTCCTAAACCTTTCTGAAAGTGGATGCCCTTGAAAGCTCTCATAGCAATGAGTTGAAGATCTCAGCTGGGGGGTGGCTGACATGTGGTAATGACTATAATTTATAGCACACCAGCTCCATAATACCCTTTGGCCCACCAGGGTGCTGCCTGGAAGCTAGTGTGGCTTATGGAGGGTGGGAAGAAAGGAAGGGGAGAGTAAAAAAAGACTCTAAGGCCCTCTTAGCAGCCTCTGCACTGTCAGCTTAGATTTCTGGGGCCTCTTTCAGAGACTGGTAACTTTCAAACCATGTCTTATTCAACTTCTGCTGATTTATGTCATAATGGCACAGTTATGTTTCTGACTTACATAGCCAGTCATTCCAGAAAGGTTGGCAGAAGCTCAGAAATGACTCTAATTTCTTTCATTCATTCATTCATTCATTCATTCATTCATTCATTCATTCATTCAGCGAGTATTAATGAAGCACCTATACTGTTCTAAGCACAGGGTCACATAAACAAGACAGGCTTCTGAATCTCATGAAACTTAACATTCTTTAGGATAGAAGGTCCAGAGGCAAAAAAGATACAAGAAAACAAGTACACACAAACACGATCAAGATAAAATCAGATACGATATCACTTATATTGAATACAAATCTAACATGATCTTCTTTAACACTTTCTCCTGACACCTGTCATTTTGGTAGAAACAGCTATGTGGATAGCTGAGTTCATTAACATTGGGAGAATGAGGAGGAAGGGAGAAAGGAGAAAATGTAAGAACTCAAAAGACAGCATTTTTATAATATGTCGAAACAGGTCTTCTGATGTGGTTACTAAGTTGCCTCTCTGAGGATAAGTTCCACAGCAATATTTCAAAATAATTGGAGCAATGGCAGCGTTATTGAAACAAGTATTTGGTTGGCCAACAAGTAAACTTGCAAGATTGTGTGATTTCTGACATACTAGTGTAAACCAAGAGTAATGGAAACAGCATGAAACAGTGGAGCAGAATGGATTTGGGTTTGATCTGGGTTCAAACTTTGTGGCTCATCCTGAGTCTGTGACCTTGACCAAGTTATTTAAAGCTTTACAAGTTACTTTACAGTTAGTTCATAAAAAATCCCCAACAACGTATAATAACATGTCTCAGAGGCTCATTGTAAGAAATAAGTAAGATAATATTCAGAAAGTGTCCAAAACAATACCTCTCTTATAAAAGATGAGTTGGAAATCAATGTGTTGATTGTGTTTTTATCCTTAGTCATAAATTGTAATTCATGTGTTTTATACCATACAGTATCACAATAAATCAACAAACCATAATATCAATTTTTAAAATCCTCAGACATAGCTAGAAAACAAAGGTCAGTCCTTTAAGGATAGTTTTATTCTGTTACCTTCAGGTAAAAAAAATGTTTTGTTTTAACATAAAAAGTTATGATTTTGTGTATTCAGGATCGAATCTGGCATAGTGTGCCTTTGAGTACGGTCACTGTACCAGTTATAGCTTTTGAGGGCTTTGATTCTGTGAAACAGCTTCATGAAAGATCAAAGGAGGGACAATTCCGGGTTGATTCATAGCATCAGGCACAGTGTGAAGCAGCTGGTGCCAGCGAGATGGCCACTCGAGGACAGAGATACCTTGATTTCAAAGAAGGAAAAAGAAATCTTCAACTTAATCTCTCTAATGCTTCAGATCCTGACAGAAAAATTTTATGTGATGAAAAGAACGAAGCAAAATGCTGATGGTTAGACCAATCTTTTCCCCAACTGTCAGGTGACTGCGTATTATCTCCAGCCTTTCCAAAAATGGCTCAGGAGATCTCCCCCACCCAGGACTGCAGGGACTTGAAGAAGGTCTTTTCGCTCTGCTTTTCTGATGAATAAACAGGCAGGGATTATGAAGTAAAATTATTTTGTATCACATACCATGTGTTTCCAAATAGTAAATGCAATGTTGGAGTAATGACTTTTCAGAGAAGTTCGGGTGTAATATAGGTATCTTGTCTATTAGGCATCATGTTTAAGGGTGTTGGTGAGGAAATTAACTCAGGCCCTAGGTTAGAAATGCATTCCTCTATGTTTATGTTTTCTGAAAATAAGATCCAGTTTGCCTAATTTTCTTTCTTTGCAAATTCAATCTGCTCTGCATATAAGATCTTGCCCTTCCATGGATTTTCCTAGGAACTCATAGGTTGTCTAGATGTTCCCCTTTCCAAGCCTTTTCTTATGGCCTCTGTCTCTTCCTGTGCTCAGTGAAAAGGGGGTTGGCAATGTGGCCAAAGGAAATTTCCATCTTTTGTGGTAGCCAGTGAGGTGAGCATTCCATTCCCTGGAGGTAATTTTGTGCAGCTTCTCAAGAGAACCATTTTCATGTCCGCACTGAATTGATAACGATGGAACTTCAATCCCTGTTGCCTTATTGTGCCAGTTCGATGACTTTTCTTCAACTCCAGTTTTCTGGCACCAGGTTCAGAAGCTGGGGGGGAAAAAGCAAAATAAAAACCAAACGAACAAAAAGACACTCTTGGCGTGGGTTGCAGTGAACTTCACTTTTAATTCCCTATTAATGTGCAACCTGAAGTCTTATTCAGAGAAAAATTGTGTTCATGTTCGTGGCAAAAAGGAATGTAGAAAAGTGACAGATGTAAGGTAAGAGAAGAGGCAGTCTTTAATCATTTTGTTTTCAAAGTAACTTGGATTGCCCTTTGAAGAAAGCATTTTCCTTCCTGCTTCTGGAAAACGAGAGACCCCTCCCCTTGCCCTTTGCAGATTCTTTACCCAGATGGTTAAACTCTGTACGGTATGCAATGCTTCCAAACCCAGCATCCTTGCTACAAAGCGCTCTGTTTTACACATTCACATTTCAGAGAAACTGGATGGATCCCTTTGCTCTAAGGAGAGAAAGGCTCTGGTGGCTCAGGTGACAGGTAATCCTGATGAGAGGGGAAGAAAACCCTGCAATTGGGCCATTCACATTTCATAGAGAGGCTAAGTGTTAAAAGCATATACTGTTTACAAAGTAAAAGCCCTTTCTTCTTAATTCCTGTGTGACTGAAATGAAGCAGGAGAGTTAATTTTATGTAAATCATGCATTACTCTAATTGGGCGCAAGTGAACATTCATGTACATCTTATTCAAAAGAGAAATACAATGTTATTATGTGGATGCTGGTGCAGTGAAGTCGCCAACCTCTGAGGGGACATCGGCAACATCACTGGCTGTTCACAGGACTTGGGTCTGGGAACTTGATTACAATCCCGCCCAGCTGCTGCTGTCTGTGAGGAAGGGAGCCGCAGGCCTTTGGAAAGGCTGAGAGGTGGAACACTGGGCCTTCCACTCCCATTTCTTTCTTAACCTCCACTTATAGAGCAGTCATTTTTCTCTTTCTACTCATCTTTTCAAACCTAAACAATACTTTCCAATGGTTGGCTCTGCTTGGCAGTTCTGACCCGTATTTCCCCAGGCAGACCACAGATGGATTTGTTTTCTATAAGCAGGGGCTAGTGTGCTTCCTTTTTTGGTGTGTCTTTTCTAAGGCTGCTCAGGGCTGCTTTAAGACCAGGGTTTTGTTTTCTGAGCGTAGCCCCATGATATGCCATCCAGCAGCCCACGTTGACGACTGTCACAGCCGGGGAGGGAGGGTGAGTCTCTGTTCCTTTATTGTCTCTCTGGAGAGCAAATCCAGTGCTTTGGGACAAGGCTGTCCTGAAAAATATAAAGAATCTAATCTGCATATCTAGAGGTCAAGAATTGGGAGGGAGAAAATATGCACATGACAAAACCTTTATTTTAAACACATTCTCCTTCTCACCCGGAGGCCTGAGAAATCATGCTTGGAGTTGTGCCTTGGCCTCATTCTGCCCAGCTTGCCAAGCCAGCTCCTCTCCTACCAACCCTGTGCAGCCCGAAGATTGGCCTTCTGAGACTTCAGGGCAAGGGGCCTTCCCGGGCTCAACTCTTATGCTTTCTCGCTGCCATTCTGTATTCCTGCAATCCTGCTCACGTGTTTCTTCTTGAAAGGCTCTTTGAACGGACCATTTCTTAAATTCCTCTTCCCATAATTGCTCCCCTCCTCCCAACCTGTGCTAGCTGCCTTCTTCTGTCCCACCTTCCCAGCACCTTTGATCTCTCACTCTTTCTTGCTCCCTTTCTTCTCTCCTCACCCCCCACCTTGTCATTTCTCACCCGGAGAGTCTTACGTGAAAGGCCATTGTCCAGAGGTTATGAATGTGAACAGACGAAGCAACTTCTAGCTAAGAATTTTGTTTTTCCAGTAAGTAGTAAGAAGCTAGGAGTGTTTCCTCGTGGCCACAGTGTTTTCTCTTTATCTTTGTTCTTTAAGAGACTCCCAGAAGCACCATGTATGAAAACCTCTTAGAAGATCGGATGGTTCTTACTGGACTACTTCATCCAATAAAATTCAATGCCCTTTTATAGTAGCTAATGTCAAAGACAAAACCCCAGGCCCCCAAATGCTGTCATTTTGCTAAATCCTATGATACAAAACCTAGATTTAATATCTGACCTAATTGTTGCTTCAACTTCTTCCAGAAACATAATTTTAATTAAACAGTCTGGAATTTTCTGGTCAAGCACCAGTAAGGGATTCTGTCACATGGGTCCTCTCCAACCCCCATCAAAAGAGGGCAATCTGTGTGATAAAAACCCTTGCAGCCTGCCATGCCATGCCCCACCCCTGCACCCCACAAAACATGCTCTCCTCTAAAAATAATCCTTTCTCTTCACAACTCCTGGAACTCCCTTCCAGTTGCTAAAAGGGATGTTGCCTGATTCATGACTTGTTTAATAAAGTTAATTATATCTTCAAATTTATTCCACTAAATTTTATTCTTTAAAACTAACTTCAGCTGAGGTGATGAGTAATAGCTCTCTGTGTATTCTTCTATTTTTAAGTAATATAATATCAAATTATTTTTAATTATACAATTTTATATTGTGTTCAAGTTCGAGAGTTGGTTGAAATATTTTTCAATATAATCCAATGATACGTTTTTGATAAGTAAAAGTAAGAATAAGTACATTATTCTTAGCGTTGTTGCTATTGTTATTCGATGTGACAACAGTTATACTAACTCCTGGTTCTCAACCAAACTGAACGCCTCCATTAATGTGGATGAGTGGCTTTAACTTAGACCATGTAAAGCAGGGAAGGAGAGTGGTGTAAAAGCTCTGAGACTAGAAGGGCTCCTTGCAAGTAGTATATGACATGATAGAAAATTAGTGATACGGGAGAAGAAAAGATAAAGATGCAAACATAATTTACAGGGCTTCAGTTCAACTCTTAGAAGGCTTCACTGATTCCTAAGAGGGATTGAAATTTATGCAAGAACCATGCATGCACATACGTGTGGCTTAATAAAGTATGCTTAAATGACTGTGAAACTTTGTAGCTCATTCTTTAGTGAGAATTCAGTTTCTTAAAACTTATTGTTTTGCCTTATAAAGACCTGAACATATATTCATAGAAATTATTTCAAAGGATATAGACTAAACAGCACATTGTTTATCTCTTGGTGGTGAGATTATTTTATATTTCTGGCACATTTATACTTTCTAATTTTACTAGTTAAACAGATATTGTTTATGCAACATATTTATTAGTAATTTGCTGTGCAATGTTGACAA
>PVKM010021686.1:0-22361 GCA_004027735.1 Carollia perspicillata | reverse complement strand
GGGGGGGGTGGACTGGGATGGGAGTAAAAGACAGAAAACTACTTGAACAACAATTAAAATAAAATTTTAAAAAAGAACAAAATAAAGATGGAAAACTGTTTATACACATCCACACCACAATAATATAATAAATTTTTAAAAAAAGAAATAACCATTTCTAAGAACAGAAAAGAGCAGAAGGAAAATACTGCATATCCATCTTTTAAAAATAAAATTCATAGCACATAGTATAACCAGCAACTTCCAATGACCACATATGTTTAACTGCTAGACATGAATTTACAAAAGAAACAAAGATTATTCTATACCTGTCGAAACCCTCTCTTCAAATTGCCATTTAATTTTCACAATATAACCTTAAATTCAGTGCAAAATTTAATATTTGTTAGTTATGCCTAAAATAACACTAGTCAAATTTAAAATGCTAACTTTTCAGTCATCTTTCTTTAGCCCTATGAACAAAAGTTATTTTCAAAACTTACATAGCCAACTATAACTTAGGCAGACTCAAGAGAATAGTTGGGCAGCCTTACGGTCTACATTATTTCTCAAGTCCAAAAAAAAAAAATCACAAGATTTTCTTTAAAATGTCAAAGAGAAATGCAAACTTACACATCCCTCCCCCCAAAATTTATAGAATAAAACTCTTTCACTGGAACCCCGCAAAATATTTCCATTAGTAACATTTATTTTCTTAGCACAAAAGTGATCTGTTCAATTTCACAAAAGCTGGAGTATCTTAGTTTTACATAATTTCTCTGAAACTAACAAATACAGGAAATTGTTTCACTTAAGTAAGTAGAATTTTGTGTTTCTACCCATGGAAAAAACCATCATCTATCTAGTAAGGGCACATGGCTCCTCCTTTAACGTCTTGTTCCTCAACCCATTGAAAAGAATATATGCTTTTAAAATAGGCATCTACTTACCAAGTTAAAGACAGTTTCCACAATATCCCTATTGGATACTTCTCCAACTTCAACCAGTCCCGTCAAAACAGCGAATTTCATTCTGATGCCCCTGATGGGGAGCCCTGGTTTCAGGGACAATGCACCCTCTTCAGCTGAGGGTTCTTCTCCTTTCCCTCCACCTCCCCCGTCATCACCTGTTGGTGGCGGGGAAGGGACATTATTGTCCTCACTTGCCATTTCTAGTTCACGGAAAACTCGAGTCACTATGGGACAGCAATCGATGCACTAGTAATAAATAAGCACACGCAACGCAAAAGGAAAAGGGTCACTCTTTCAAGTTGTGGAGAACCCCCAAAAGCAGCTGAAGTGGAAAGTCCTTGGCGTCGCCCTCCTCCTCTTGGAGAATACTTGTCCAATCTCTCTGCCCGAGGCTGACAACAACGCCAAACCCTATTGGAAGATTAGATAAACGTTAAATAGGCTATGTTTTGTTTTAGGGTGCTTTAGGGAGAGAGGGGTAATAGTTGTGGTGCGTCAACTAAGTTACTGAAGGGACCCCACCACCAGCCCCCGCTCCTCCCCACCTCCGGGAGCTAGGTTCAGAGTGAAGGCGGGTGCGGGAGGCTCCTGAGCAGGTTCACTCCTCCCCCACTCTCGCAGGTTCTTGGCGCAGGGCAACCTGTCCTCACAGGTGCACGGAAAGAGAAACTGTCGCTGGGAGAGGAGGGGTCGCAGGGAAGGAGGGGGCCCCAAGCTGCCAAAGAGATAGAAAGTTACTCCTCACCCAGATACTCCGGATCGTCCTTACCCCGCGCCAGGGAGCCGCGAGACGGAGGTAGCTGCGAAGATCCGGGGCAGGAAAAGGCGGGGGAAGGGGGCGGTGATTATTCTCAACGCTCGGCCCAGGGGGAGGAGTGGAGCACCTCGCGGGCACCTGAGGTTCATCAGGGAGAGGAGGGCAGGTGTGTTGTGGCCCGAAGGGCGGTGAGGCCTGGAGGAGACGGCTAGGAGAGAAGGGGATTGAGAGGTCAGTGCACCTGGTCGCAGCCTCCAAGTTTCCCTAGTCTGCTCCCTAGGAGTCCGCGGCTGCACAGAACTCCATGGCTTCCTGGCCCGCCCCACCCCTGCGATCAGCCCTTGCAAAAACAACCGCGGCTGGGGCTACGGACGCCAGGGCTGAGGCTGCTGGTAGGGGTGAGGATGCTACTGGCCCAGCTCGCCCCGCCAGGGTTCCCGCGGTTGTCCCGGTGCCCACTGAGGCTGCTCCGCGCCGCCATGACAGCGCCGAAAGCTGCCCGGCGCGGCGTGCGCGTGCGCGAGCGAAGGCGGAGGCAACCGAGCGGCTAGTTGGCGACGCGCGGGCGGCCCCGGGGTCTGGGTAGGGCGGGGAGGCTGGGCGCTCACTTGCTGGCCGGACCTCTTGAGAGGCACTCGAGTGGGCGCGGTGCTCAAGTAGTACCAGGTGTGTTCCCCGTCCGGCGAGGAAGGACCTTTCCCTCCGAAAGCCGGCTCCTCCCCCAACCTGGGAAGGTGCTTTGCTAGTGCTGAGCGGGTGATTCTGACGCTCAGAACTCACGTCGTCACCGTAGGGTCTCCAGGCACCGAGGGAACCCGCCCCACGTTGCCATGGTGTTTGTTGGACTTGGAGAAGGACACCTGAGGGACCACTACGAGCCACAGAGGTGGCAGCCCTGGAACCAGCTAGGCTGCTGCCTTTGCCTAAGGGGAACGGAGTCCCCACCGCTGACTGCTTTCAGCTGTTGCCCGCCCGCTGCGTTCGGCGAAGGCATGGAAAGAGATTTCTACTGTGATGCCCAGCAGCTGCCACCATTTGGGAGGCGGTGGGCGGGGGTCGCTTCACGAGCAATGGGAAAGATTCCTTGCTTTGCAGCTGCCGCCCCACCAAACCTTTCCCACATTCTAAGGAAGGGAGGAGTCCTGAGACAGCTGCTCCAAACTGCTTGGAGGCAGGGTTAATTTTGCCTGCGGCTCTCCAAAGGGTCGTTGGGTTTTTTACCCCCCTCTCGTGATTTTCCAGTGTTAAAGTTAGGTTCACCTCCTCAGTTTAGTTCAAAAGATAAATTATATTAGGAATGAAACCAGCACAGATCATAATCTGTGTCCTTCCCCTCCACCCCCACAATTCACAGTAAAGCATTCTTCCTGATGCGTTAGTGAAAACCAAACAAATCTCATGGTGGTTTTTCACCCTTATGACTCTTTGAAGTCATAAGGCCTTTTAAAAAATGTTTAAAATACTGGTAATTCCCTAATATGAAAGAGAAACAACTGAGAGTCAAAAGTTAGGAAATGCAATGGAGGAGTCAGAAGAAAAAATAAATTACCATATATTGGTTTTAAGGATGCATAGTTTCCTAGAGAAAAGATTATTTGGGATGGGTTTGAAAATTAAACTGAATTTTAACTATCACATGGACCTTTGGGGAGAGGAAGGCAACGTGAAAGAAGACAAGCACGAGAGTATCTTTAGAACAGTGTTACCTTTTTAAAATACTAAAATGAATTCAGCTGCACCAAATCTCATGCGACTGCAAATGTGTGTTAAAGATTTGGTTTCCATACTTGGGTTTAAATACTCCAAAGATGAGGCAAACATTTTTCTCATGACTTGAATTAGTGATTGGTGCATTGCCAGGGTAAGAGGCAATATCAGTAACTTACATTCTTAAATCGCTGAAAAAAACTAAACACCTCAGGTTTATAGTTCAAATGGTTAAATGGCTTACGTCTGGAATAGGGAGTGTGGTGTGCCTGCAGGGGAGAGGCAATTTTCACTTGATCTTTATCACATCTGTAGGGAGGGAGGAAAAGAGGCATTAAACAAAGGGAGTCTTCTTTTAAACAAAACAAAAAAAAGAAAGAAAGGAAAAAGATTTTATTTACTTATTTTTAGATAGGGGAAGGGAGGTAGAAAGAGGGAGAGAGAAATCTATTGGTTGCCTTCTGCACGCCCCCAACTGGGGACTTGGCCTGCAACCCAGGCATGTGCCTTGACTGGGAATCGAACCCACAACACTTTGCTTCACAGGCCTATGCTCAATCCACTGAGCTACACCAGCCAGGACTGAAACCTATATGATCTTATTAAGCAATGTTACCCCAATACATTTAATTTAAAATTTGTTTAAATTTCTTGGTACTACAATGGAAGTTTTCTAGTCAAAGGTCTTCATATGAACTATCTGTTCATATCTACTTATAGGTATGAACCTATAAGGCAACCTTATATAAGGCTGCCTTATTTGTATCCCTCTATCATACACTCAACTACATTTTTAGAGAGAAGGGAAGGGAGGAATAAAGAGATGTGAAAGAGAAACATAGGTCAGTTGCTGAACCTGCAACCCAGGCATGTGCTTTGATGGGAAATCAAACCAGTGACCTTTGCTTTGCAGGATGACACCCAAACAACAGCCACACTGGTCAAGCCCAGGTTCAAGTCTTCTATCACTATCTCTAATTTGTATCTCTTTCTAATATTACTATCTTGACAGAATTAAGGACTAGAGAGCTTATAAAATGTTAGGACTGGACTTCAGCATACATTGAAACCACAGCAGGAAAAAAAATGGATTCAGAACATGAAGACTTAAGCATAACTCAGAGGAACTCAAGCAAAGAGAATGTAATTTCATGATGAAATCATGATTATTGATCTACAAACCTATACAAAAAGAAAAGAAAATTTTGATGGTAAAGGTGGGACAGAAACTCTGACTGGTGTGACTCAGTGGGTTGGGTATCATCCTCCCCAAAAAGTTCACTGGTTCTCATTCTTGGTGAGGGCACATCCCTGGGCTGTGGGCCAGTCCCCAGTTGGGGGCATGCAACTGATGGATGTTTTTCTCCCTCTCTTCCTCCCTCCCTTCACTTCTCTCTAAAAATAAATAAAATATTTAAACAAAGGTGGGATAGGATTTTCTACTAGAGGGAACACCCAACCCACTGAACTGTAACTTCTTGACATTCTGCCCAGGTATGGATTGAATGATTACACCTACACAATTTGCTATGCATATAGATATATATCCTTGAATTGGGAGTTTTCTTCAAGTTGTTACCATATTTTGCCATGGGTAATGCACACAGTTTTGCACAGATTTTGAAGGGGAAAATAAGGGTGTGCATTATACATGGGTAGTACTAATCCCATAGTTTTAATTATTTTATTTATGATTATGCATTAAAAGTGTAACTCTAGAAAGCAATAACAATATCCGTATGTTCAAAAATAAATGCCAGCCCTGGCTGCTGTAGCTCAGTGGATTGAGCAGGGGCCTGGGAACCAAACCACTGCCCGCGGCTTGATTCCCAATCAGGGCACATGCCTGGGTTGCAGGCCAAGTTCCCAGCAGGGAACGCATGAGAGGCAACCGTACATTGATATTTCTCTCCCTCTCTCCTTCCCTTCCCCTCTAAAGATAAATAAATAAAATCTTTTTTTAAAAAAAGCTGCTTGCTGGACCCCTTAAAAAAATAATAAAATAAAAAATAAATGCCAAAATTCCTTTGTAATACAAAAAAGTATCTAAAAACAAAGTATCTAAATATAAATAAATTAAAAATCGAATTAAAAAATTAAAATGAAAGATCTTTTTTTTCCTGAAAGTTTGGGCCAAAAACATGGATACACATCATACACGGCAAACACATTACTCAGCATAGCTTGTGATAGCACAGGCTGGAAAGCCGTGGCCTTGGCTTCCAGCGCCCTTTTGTTAGGAAGGCAAACATTGCACCTACTGCCCATTAAAGTTTACTAATGTTAAATGATACTGCAAATGTTAGTAACTTTTATTAATAACATTTTTATTGGGCATAGACTCTATGCCCAATAGACTCTAAGAATAATTAGAATTTAAGAGGAAAAAACATTGCCTACTGTCAGTTGGAAACTCGAAAGTTTAAGATTCAAAGTTCATGTGATTGTTCAATATCTAGACATTCAAAATGATCCTTATTAACTTTATTACATTTTAGGCACTTCTAAATTCTTTTTTTTTTTTTGGTATGTCACACAAGATGTAGAGACAAATGGGCAAAATCTCTTCACTTTCAGCAATATGCTAGCCACGGCATACCTTTGAAGACCTAAAATGTTAATGCAGTATTTCCTGTAGTTGACAGAGATATAGACTAGGCTTGATTTGTCTTTTTTGGTTTCCCATCTCTATTTTGTTCTTAAGTGGTATGTAAATAGGTGGCCCATATGCAGTGTCCTGTTATGAGAGTAAAATAATAACTGTCATGAGACTTCGATGAAATGTCCCACCACCTCATCCCACCTTTGCAATCTATATAATAAGCGCATATCCCCAGAATGAGTGTGAACATAGTCAGCTAAATTCTGAATTATTTGTCCAGGTGTGGTCTATGAAAGGTCAGAGTGTCCCCCGAAAATGATACTTCTCAAGAGAGTAGTGGGACTTCACATGAAAAATGAGATTCCAGGGAATGGATGGAAGATGGTGAAGGAATCAACCAAAGAACATTTATGCGCAACCCATGTACACGGACAACAATATGGGGATTGACTTGGGGAGGGGAGAGGGTGGCACTGGACGGAGGTGGGGAAAGAGAAAAAGCGGGAACAACTGTAACCACATAAACAATGAAAATAAATAAATTTTTAAAAGGTTTTCAAAAGAAAGGAGACACCAGGAGATTGACTTCAAGTAGGAGAAGAAATGACTTTTTATAGCCCTCACTTTCTGGGGTTGAACTTTGAGTTGTTTTCTAGCACTCCAAGCAGAGAAAGAAAAGGGACTTCTGTAATGTAGAGGCTGGGAGGCGGGGGTGGAAGAATTGAGGCGATGTGGTATAAGCGTACAAACTTGCAACTAGCAGATAAACCAATCCTGGAGACCTAAAGCAAGCACAGCATAGTAATTATAATTGACAATACTGTATTATAAACTTCAAAGTTCTCACTACAAAAAAGAATGATAATTATGTGACATGAGAGAGGTGGTAATCACATTGCAATATATAAATGCATCAAATCAATAGTTTGTACACCTTAAACTTACACAATGTTCTATGTCAATTATATCTCAATATTTTTAAAAAGAAAAAAAAGCTTCATGGAGAAAGGAATGCCTTGAATCTTAAAGGACAAGGAACACAATATGGCTTGGAAAAAGGAGAAAAGAGTGTTTAAGCCAAGATATCACAGTGTGCAAAGACCTACAGGGTTCCAGAGCCCGTGGGACCTCCAGGGTAAATGAGCAATGAACAGTCGCAGCTGGAGTTGGAGATACAAATGTAGTGTCGTCCACCATAATGAGAAAGAGCACCAGGGCAAGTGTCAAGTTAGGAGAGGGGAAGAACTACAGACTGCAGGGCTTGCTGTAGGCAACAGCATGACGCCCTGCCTGGCCCCAGAGATAGCCACATCCTGATCCCTGGAACCCATGACTATATGACCTCCCATGGAAAAAGGACTTTGCAGATGATAAACTGAAGATTTTGAGATTGGAGACTATCCTGGATTACCGAGGTAGTCCCAATATAAGTAATCGCAGGAGCCTTATAAATGAAAGAAAGAGGCAGAAGGCTAGAGTCAAAGAGAAATTTGAAGGTGCCACACTGGTGACTTTGAAGATAAAGAAAGAGGCCACAGGGCATGGAGTTCACACAGCCTCTAAAAAGTGGAACAGGTAACAAAACAGATGCTCACCTATAACTCCAGAAAGAGTGTAGACCTGCCAACACCTGAATTTTAGCCCAGTGAGACCCATTTTGGACTACTGATCTCCAGAACTGTAAGATGATACAGCTGTGTTGTTTTAAACACACACAGGAAAACATATCGCCACCTTTTCATACATGCAGCTAGTCTCAAATACAGAAAATGACATCTTGGCGCTGCAATTGCCTAATTCTGTGGATCTTAGCGTTGGCCTTGCTTTAGAATAACTTGGAACCTTTTATAAATCTCAATGACCAGGCCAATTAAATCAGAATCTTGAGTAGGACTCAGGCATCAGTATTTTTTACAGCTTCCCAGGTAATTCCAATGTAGGGGCAGGGTTCATAACCACTGAACTAACTTATTTTTATTTAATTTCAGAATACTCCTTTGATGACACATATATAACAGTAAGGTTAATGTCAATAAAAATAACCTGTATAAAGATTTTAGTCCTGGCTGGTGTAGCTCAGTGGATTGAGCGCAGGCTGGGAACCAAAGGGTCACCAGTTCGATTCCCAGTCAGGGCACATGCTTGGGTTGCAGGCCAGGTCCCCAGGAGGGGACTGTGAGAGGCAACCACACATTGATGTTTCTCTCCCTCTCTTTCTCTTTCCCTTCCCTTCTCTCTAAAAATAAATAAATAAAATCTTTAAAAATAGATTTTAGTATCACTCATTTAGATGATTGGAAACAACCTAGAGTGTCCCTGCATGTTGACAATCTGGACTGTATTTCTATTCCAAACAACAGTCTTCTAAATCAGAGAGAGAAAAATGAGAGCTCTTCATAAAGAAAAGAAAGAAACAGACAGTTGCTACATTTCATGTAAAAGCAACACAGAAATAGTGTCAACTTCAAAATGGCTTATTTCTAAATTAAAATGTGGTTAGTAAACAAGAAATTACCATTTAGAAAAGTGTACTCTAATTTCCAAGATCTAAATGAGATTACTGGAAGTTCCATAATAAGCAACTAAGGAAAAAATAACTGGGAAAAATTATTTTATGTTATATAGTAAAATTAGAAAGGCTTTACTCTTCTGCTAAATCCAATTTCTCTTAATGGGAAATTGTGAGACAGTATAACTGTGTGTTTAAACTTTAGAAAAACAAAATGTTTTTTGCTAATGTCATTTTAACCAGTTGAGAAAAACCCAATATAGAAAGTAACACATGGCAGAACTGATCTAGTTCTAGTCCTATGAGTCATAATCATAGAAGCTTAGAAGACAAAGAAAAAAGGAGAACGAAAGAAAAACGTATTGAATTGAAGTCCTGGAAAAATGAGGTAAGACTAACTTAAGTGGAAAGAAGTTTAGTAAGCCACCCCCAAGAGTATAATGCACATTTATTTCAGTCTTTCTGTTTTGTCCTTTACAGGTGGATGAGAATTAATAATAGAATATAATTTTCTTTGTAATCAATTCTCCATCAACCATTATTAACCAAGGTGGTAGTGTACAAAGTGAACAGAACAAATGAGCAAACAAACTTTGTTTGTTTGTTTGTTTTCAGGTTCTCAAATACTTGCTAGGAAACCAAAGTTAATTCACTTTTTTTTTAGTACTACTCAATTAATCCTGAATTGTGATAATTCAGACAAGCTAGGTAAATTTTACCTTTTCACAATAGGAAGAATGGAAAAGGACAAGAGCCATATCTAAGTTTTCCATTCCAAATCCAAAGATTTGTACAACTGGCTGTGGGAAGAATGAATGAAAGCAAAGAGACCATTTAGAGTAAACCTGAAATAACCTAGGCAGGATGAAGGCTGAAAGGGAAAAGAAGGGTTTTGTTTTAAATGCATGTGTGTAGATATTTTGTTAAGATATATTTTTAAATTAGAACCAGCAGGACTTGCTGATGTATGTGATGTGAAGAGGTGAAGAGGAGGAAAAGGGGGTGATAAAAGGCGGATTCTGGAGTTTTGATTTGAGCAGTCGGCAGATATGCTATTTACTGAGGTGGAGATGACTGGCATGGAGCTGGAGGAATTGTGGAGTCAAGGGGTTGCTTCACTAGCTTATTAATGGCCTGGCTCCTAAAGGCATTTTAATTTTTTTTTAAATCTTAGGTAGATGGTGAGGAGGAGACTCAAGGCCAAGTCTGGGGCTCTTTGAAATGTAAAGCGGGGTGAGGGGAGCAGAAGGAACTATCAAAGGAGGTTAACAAAGGGGAGGCCAATAATTTGACTTGGATGGAAAATAGTAGGGAGTCACAGAAGCCAAGGGAGGAAAGAGACTCAAGAAGGAGGAAAATGATCCAGATATGACTGTGCTTACTCATAACCCTGGTTAATAAGATATCAGCTAATGGAAAATTATGAGGCATATCTGCACTGGTGGCTGCACCTGTGAAAGAAATTGCATTTGTGTCACAGTGACATTCATATGCTCAGTTCTCCCTATTCTGTTTTCCCACAAAACTTTCATTATCTGTCAAAAAATTAATGATGGTACATTTGTTGATCCTTACTGTATTTCTCTCTTCTACTTTAAATAACACTGAAAGGTCTTACTTAATTAGAAAAGAATGCAGATAAATTGTAGAAAGTTTGGAAAATATGGAAAAAGTTCACAAATGAAAAAATAAATAATACATCCATAACTGCAACACCCAGAGACACCATCTCTGACATTAGGTGGGTGTGTATGTGTGTATATATATGTGTGTGTGTGTATATATATATATATATATATTCCCACTAAATAAATGTGTATTACAAAATGGAGATCATGCTCAACAAACTGCTTGTAGCCTGCTGTTTTTGCTTAGAAATAAGGCATGAACATTTTCCATGTCGATAAATAGGCTTATTTAAATTACATTTATTGGGATAGCACTGGTTAGTAAAACTGTATAGGTTTCAAGTATACAATCTGTGATACACCTTCTGTGTATTGCATGTGCGTTTACCACTCACCATCAAATCTCCTTCTGCCACCACATACTTGACCCCTTTGCCCTTTACTCGCCCACCCACTCCTTTTCCCTCTGGTAACCACCATACTTTTGGTCTGTCTAAACAGGCATTTAAACGTGGCCTTAATGACTGTATGTGATTACAGTACTGACTAGACTATAATTTAACCAATCTTTTCTTGTTTCCAATGTTTTGCTATTATAAACATCATGAAATTGTGTACTAGTTAAGAGCAAAGGCTTTGACACATAACACATCTGGCTTAAATTCTGCATTCATGACTTATTGGCTGTGTGCTCTTGAGAAATTATCAAACAAATTATTGAAGTTTCAGTTTCCTTATCTATAAAATGACTATAACAATAGAACTTTGTAAGGATTACAGATGAAATACTGAGCATGACATCCAAAAGCACTTAGTGCTTAATTTTTTAAAAAGCAATTATTGCAATAATTAAAGCATCTGTTGTTAAATAACTGTATTTTTAATTTTTTAAAGATTTTTATTTATTAATTTAATAATCTTTAGAAGGGAAGGGAAGGAGAGAGGGAGAGAAATATCAATGTATGGTTGCCTCTTGTGTGTCCCCTACCAGGGACCTGGCCTGGAACCCAGGCATGTGCCCTGACTGGGAATCGAACCGGGATCCTTTGGTTCTCAGGCCTGCACTCAATCCACTGAGCTAGACACGCCAGGGCTGTATTTTTAATTTTTTCTGACCAATTTAGTTATTTACTGTTCTCTTTACCAGCTAAGTCTGGTCAGCATTTGGGACATCCATATAATCTTTGATTCAGTCACAGGTTCCATTAGTTTCTTGGACCAAAAAGGCAATTCTTTCACAGTGAGTTCCTTGCTCACTCAAACCATTAGGAATCCATGAAGCAAAAAAATTCGACTGAGTATTTCAGAGTCAGAATCTCAGATGCAATTCTTCCAGATCACATACAAAAGTACTAATCTGTTCAAATATATCGGAAAGAATCTAAAACTGAACACTACAGACTGGCACACACTCTTGCTCTGCCTGCTCTGCTCCTACTGTTGCCTACTTCCTCTCTGCCCCTTTTTTGTAGGTGGTGAAAGGAGAGAAGGCTAAGCAAAGTTCATTGGGCATCTAGGAAGCTAAATAATTGAGTTACTAAATTCCATCTTGCCTAATACAACAGCTGAATCGCCCTAGACCCTCCTCTAGCACACACCCCAGCTGCTTATAGACTACACCACGTTTCCAACCTTACCAAATCCTTTTTCTCCTGTGTCAACAAAGAATTATTCTGACTTTCTTTGTAATAAGATGAGTCCTTGCTCAACCAAGATGAGTGTCTTGGTTACCTTTTTATCACAGAAAATTCCTTCAGTGTTCCTACATGTAAGCTATTTGAATCAAAAGTTTTGGCCAGAAGAAGTTCTGGACAAAAGCAGACGCAGCCAGACACCCTCTCCCCTCTATCTGCATTCCTTAAAAAACCTCTATTTTGTGGATTGTGAGTTGTCTACTGTAATCTTTCTGCTGGGTTTCTAGTGTGCACTGTAAAGTAGAGAAAGTGGAGGTACTATGTTTACACAGCCTTTATTTCTATTTACAAAATTTCTTAGTGGGATGTGCAAGGTTGTCTTTTCTTTTCTTTTTTTTTTCCTTCACTGCTGCACCTGCCGATCCAACTCTAAGCATCAGCCAAAGAGCAATAAGGAGTGGAGCCAGTTTCTGATGGGGGAAGTGGGAGGGGTACCCATCAAACTGGTTTGACTGCCTGAAGATGACTGAATGACTGATTAGCCCAGTTTTAGAAAAAAATGGAACATATGAAATGACATCAGTCTTTGGATTTCCAAACACTGAAATGGAACTTGAAGGTTTGCAAACAACTACAAATACACTTTTCGCTTTTCAACCATTTTACGATTGCCAGGTAGACACAGCTTTAGAGAGCTGCATTGTTCTTACCAACATTACAGAGTCTATTGTACCCTCTTGGATTGAAAAAATTATTATGTCTCCAAACACCTAAACCAGTTGCTGGGTCATTGTGACGAGGAAGAAAAGGAGTCTCCTGGGTTAAATATAAGGTGCTGAGTCTGGGGCCTGTGGGTGTGTACAATTTAAGTGCTGGCATTTGGCTTCCCACTTTAGTAAAAACCAGAACAAAGGGCGTACTTAAATAAACATTCTTCCTGCAGTTCCCTAAAGAAGTCATTTCAAATAATGAAAACAGAGAGAGAGAGTTTAATCCTATTTGAGGTCAGTTTCCTATACTCATTTAATGCCCCTAAGTTTCGATTTCATCCTAAAACAGAGCTAATAATACCTACCACATAGGATTGTTCTAAGGATCGAGTGAGAAAAGGATTACACTAGATTTGATCACGACTTTAAAAAGAAACTTATAATATTTATAATGAACCTATAATACAAGAGAAAAATAATAATTTTTCTTTAAGAATCACACAAACTCAGTATTTTTCTTAACCATTGGAACATTAGAAATAAATGCCCTCATACTTTGGAAAGATACAGATGATTCCTATCTTCAGATTCACTTTTAACTGTCCTCCTTTTCACATCCAAATGTTCTCTGTGAACAGAAAAGAGATCAGAGAAGGGAGTATAGGTATACCATCAGAATGAGTTGGAGAGGAAAGGGTCCCCAAAAGAAGGAAGCTGACATAGTTGAATGCCAAAGATAAGTTGGGAAGGATGAGGACTGATCAAAGTTCATTGTTTTTTCCGGTGGTTAGGGGGAAATTTCAACAGAACTGCCCCAATGAAGTGATAAGGAAAGCCAGATTCCTGTAGGCTTGGAAATGAGTGGGTAATGACAAATGGCTGGAAGAGGATAGACCCTGTTTCGGGGAAATGCATTCCTTCAGCGTTGACCTCCAGTCCAGCATGACGCATCAGAGTCTTCCACAGTCTGTGCTCCTGCCGAGACTTATACCAGTGATTTCCCATTTTGCAGGATGTTGTTCTTGGTCTTCCCATTATGACCTGAGAGTACAATGTCAACTACTCTGAAATCCCACAGTTTCTTCCCAGTGGCTCCAGCTTAATGTGTTCTGTGTTGCCTTGAAGCCAGTAACGTGTAAGCTGCAATTTTCTGACAGTACTTAACACGTTTAGCCTAGTATTAAAGTTGGGTAGATGTGGGATTTCCTTTATAAGTTTGTAAGAAATAAACCAACTTTAACAAATACTAGAGCCTACTTTTCATATTAAGACACTACTTATTCAAATGGGTAATAGGTGTGTAGATACAGACAAGGAATTTTAAGTCAGGAAAATTAAATCAAGAGACTTTAGAGTTTCAATTTAATCCAAAAAAACATGGTGGGAGAAAAAGAGGGTTCTATGCAAAGTACACTCACAAGGAGACCTGTCCATAAATTCCTAACTGGGCAGTCATGGTGGGTAGCCATGCCCCAGGCCTAAAGGAAGCCCTGCCCATTGCTGCTGTGCATTGAGGTTAACACACCTTTAGAATGTCGCCTTTCAGGGGACCACCCTGAAGACAGCACATAATCTTAACTACAATGTAATCTGATCCCTGCCTTGCTTTCTCCCACCTTCGTGTCAACTTTCTTACTTTCATTAAAGAAACTGCAAAACTGTTATTCTGCAGAACATTTGAGATCTTGCTCCACAGGATATATTGCCAGTCCGGCTCAAATAAACTCTTATAAAAATGCTCTATAGGTTTGCATGTTTCCTACCTCGATAGCATTTACTGAAAGCCTTCTATGTGCAAAACACTGCCCTCAAGGAGTTTAAGACCTAATGTGGGGGGTTAGCAAATGTTTTCTATAAATAATCAGATAGCAAATATTTTTGAATTTTGCCCTGGCCAGCGTGGCTCCATTGGTTTAGCATCACGCCACATGTATATGTCACCAACTTCTGTTGACGAAGGGTCGCCAACTCGATTCCCAGTCAGGGCATGTGCCAGGGTTACAGGTTCGGTCCTTGGTCAGGGTGCATGAGAGAGGAAACCAATGGATGCTTTTCACCCTTGCTCCCTCCTTTCCCCTCTCTCTAAAAAGTAAATAAACAAATATTTTTAAAAAATATATTTTTGCCCTGGCTGGTGTGGCTCAGTGGATTGAGCATCGGCCTGAGAATCAAAGGGTGGCAGGTTCGATTCCCCACACATGCTTGGGTTATGGACCAGGTCCCCAGTAGGGGGCGCACAAGAAGAAACCATGCATTGATGTTTCTCTCCCTCTCTCTTTCTCCCTTCCCCTCTCTCTAAAAATAAATAAATAAAACCTTTTACAAAATAAATAAATATATATATATTTTACTTTTTGGTCCATGTCACACTACTCAACTGCCATTATAGCAGGAAAGTAGCCATGGACACTACCTAAACCAATAAGGGTGGTTGTGTTCCAATAAAACATTATTTATGAGCACTGAAATCTGAATTTCATATAATTTTCGCATATCATAAAACATTATTCTTCTTTTGATTATTTTTCAAAAATATAGACAAACCTTTAACCCTCCATATGTGTGGGTTTTACATTTGCAGATTTAACCAACCTCTGATCAAAAATATTAAAAAAAAAAAAACCACCCTGGCTGGGGTGCCTCGGTGCACTGAGTGCTGGCCTGCAATACAAAGGGTCACTGGGTTGATTCCCAGTCAGGGCAGATGCCTGGGTTGTGGGCCAGGTCCCCAGTAGGGGGCACAAGAGAGGCGACCGCACATTGATGTTTCTTTCTCTCTTCTCCCTCCCATCCCCTCTCTCTAAAAATAAATAAATAAGTAAAATCTTTAAAAATATATTTAAAAAGTTTATATTCTGTTGACATATACTATATAGTTAGGCCTAATGTGGCCATGTCTATACTGAACATATAAAGACTTTTTTTCTTGTCATTGTTTCCTAAACAATACAGTATAACTATTTACATAGCATTTATATTGTGCTAGGTATTATAACTAATCTAGAGATGATTTAAAGTAGACAGGAGGATGTGCATAGGTTTATAATACTACACAACACCATTTTACATAAGGGACTTGAGAATCCTCAGATTTTGACATATAAGGGGTTTCTGGAACTAATCCCCCATGGATACTGAGGGACAACTGTACATATATAAAGAGAGAAGCTAAACAAATGTGATAAAATATTAACAATTGAAGACTAAGTGAAGGGTATATGGATGTTTATTATACTATTTTTTAACTGTTCTGTAGGTTTGAAATTTTTCACAATTAATTTTGGGATATCTTTAAAGGAGAGCTAAAACAAACGAAAACCACATATCAGTGATAACCATACATTCTGTAAATTTTATACAGTTTACATTTTTGGAGTCAGGAAATCAGTGTCCCAATATACAGGGTAGGTAAAAAGTAAGTTAATCATAATAATAAATAATACAAGAATAAACTGTTTTGTGTACTTGCAACTGCAAACCTACTTTTGCCCACCCCTGTATATTCAATAAGGTGTATAATCAATTTTAAATATTGTTGATCTGAAATACTCCAAGATGGTTCCATCCAATCAGGAAATTGTTTGTGGGTAACTTTAATTTTATTTTTGGTATACCTTGCCATATTTTTTAGCTTTGCTGTAAATTAACTATATTTCTTCTATAATCAGAGCAAGTGGCTCTTTTAAGTACTTGAAATATTCATCGCTTCTATATTATAAGTAAAAATGAAGAAAAACCATTAAGATAATTAATTTTAAAAAGTGAGTACACATAATCCAAGAATGATTATTACCCAAATTTCATTCTCTGCAGCACTCTTGCTCACCCAGCTGTGGCAGTCACTCATTCATTTGTTTATTCGTCAGTAAAATACTATCAGGCCCTGGCTGCTATTTACACAATTCCAGTGACGGTTATTCACACAGAATATTCACATAGACCAGCCATGCCTGGAGTGTGTGACTTAGGCACTAAGCAGGTATCAGTCCAGGCACTTTGTAAACCCACAGATAAAAAAAAGGCAAACAAAGCAGTTCTTACACTGCATTCTAATTGCATGTTTCATTATTTCCCACAGTCCAATGTCACCCTGTGAGGCCAGGAACCACATCCAGGGGCGTCCAACCCCCGGCCCACAGGCCGCATGCGGCCCAGATGGCTATGAATGTGGCCCAGCACAAAAGCGTAAATTTTCTTAAAACCATTTTTTTTTTTGTTTTTCATTAGTGTTTGTGTATTTAATGTATGACCCCAAACAACTCTTCTTCCAGTGTGGCCCAGAGATGCCAAAAGGTTGGACACCCCTGATAGATGGTAAGTTAGCTTTCTGAAGGAAGTGATAACTAATGATTTCCAAGCAGAGGAAATGTAGAGTCAAAGAGGATTTTGCCAGAAAAATAAAAATAAAAATAAAAATAAGTGGGAAGGCAAAAGAGGTCTGCGTATGAATGAAAAATTCTGTTTTTCAGGAGAGAGAGTTAGAGTAAAGGAATGGAGAGAGACCCATCTTAAAGGGATTTGTGAGTCACAATAAAGATTTTTTTTTAATTTTTATTGTTTTTTTTCCATTACCTTTTAGTCCCCCAGTCCCTCTCCCCCCAGCAATCAGCACACTGTCATCCATGTCCATGAGTCCTTTTTCCTTTTTGCTCAGTCTCTCCACCCTCTAACCTCTCTCCACCCACAACTAACTGTCATCCTGCTCTCCATCTGAGTCTGTCTAGAAGAGTTTTAAGGACGGGAATGTCTTGATCAGATTGTGCATTCCGAAACCAGACACTGGCCAAAAGGTGAGATCTTACTGAAGACAGGGAACCTTGTTTACAAGCTAAAGCCTAAAACCAAGGGTACACAACTTGGCTCTGTAGTAGACTGAATTTAGATGGGGGGAAAACACCTTAATTTTTTCTAATCTAACTGAAATTTAGGAATTCCTCCAGCTATAAAAGTAGGCAATAAACCACAGTACTGCTACCAATATCTGTGACTTTACAACCAATAGAAATCAGGTATTTTCATAATACCTTCCAGTTATTGTAGACATCTCAAATATTGTTTATTTTCATCATAGTGAAATCTGTGATGTAGTTATTACACCTGCTGCTAGACCTTATTATTAACAGATTAATAAAGAAATACCTAAATCGCAGTTGTATTGTAAATACCCTGATAACTGCCCTGCAAATATTGTTTCCTGCTTTACACATGTGAAAACATCCCTCCCTGGAAGGGTTCATTGGCATTACCGGTGGACAGACAGGGGTGTGGCACAGCAAAGGCTTCAAACCCCTGCGCAGGCTCAAGTTCTCCTGGAATACCTGCCTCCTCTAAAGCACCAGGCTCCCCTCACCGACCCCCACCTACTTTCTCAGTCTCTTCTGCTTCAAATGCCAGTTCTTTTCTCCACCCTCAGCCTAGCAGCTTCAGACTTCACTCAGGATTCCCTGCACCCGCCCCACTTCCCACGCAGGGTGTCCTTTCTGTGTGCCGCCATGACAACCTGCTTTTATCCCAAACATAGTATTTACCACATGGACCTGCATCCCACAATTTAGCATTTGAAGTCTTAAATGTCACAAGTGGCCCTGAAACTCCAGGACATGTGGTAGTTTGTCAGTCTGCTCAGGCGTGAAGTAGGATTGTTTCTGCTGAGAGGGAGTCACTGAGCCAGTCCGGAGACTGACCACCCAGGGTCCACATTGCCACATGATATTATTCACTACCCACAACAATGCTATAAATAAGGTTATATTATCCCCATTTCATGGAGGGAGAATTTGATGAAATCCCAGATTAGAGTAGAATTAGAGGACTTGGAGATGATTAAAGGTCTTTAGTCACATCTGTTTAAACTACTGTGTTGTTTCTGACTCAACCATAAGGAAGTGAGCCCCCTGAAGGTAAGGACTAATCCTTAATCTTGGTACCCCTTGGGCACATAACGGGCCTGACAGTGAGTGTGTGCTCAGGGAATGGTTTCTGACCAGTGAGAGGAGGAGTCCTGAGAATTCGGTCTTCCCTCACTGAAGGGGGATTTCCTGCAGGTCATGGTCTTTAACTTGATCCCAATGAGTTCCCAGCTCCTGGAAAAGTACCTGGCTCATACAAAGTAAAAGTATCTATTAATTCACTGTCTAACTCTACTTAAACTTGTGCTTGACACCTAACACACATTTTCTTTTCTTGAGGGCTGTCTATAAATGTCTTTGAACAGTAAAATAATGTACAAAAGTATAAATAAGACCAATTTTATAGATAACTAATAATTATTTTCAGTTTTAAATTTTTCTATTCTTTGGAGTAACTTGAACATCACTCTTCTTGATTATTACAGGAAATTTTTCCTTATAAAGTGTGGGGAAAGAAATCTATATTTTGATATGGCTGTTAATCATCTATAAAAATACAACTGGCACATAGAGGTAAGTGTGCTTTCATATAATCATATTTTTCCTTAGGTCCAAATATAATAAAAATAAAATAATATCTTATTTATTAGTTTCTCAGGTTAATACATTACTCTACAGAATAAAACAATTGAGGCAGAAATAAATATAGTCAAAGGAAACTCTCCATGAAAACTTTTATTAAACTGTAGAATTGACTTAGCCTTAAAATTTGATTTTGAGAGGGATGAAATTCTATGGTAGCATTACGTCAAAGAAAGAAGAGTACATCTTTTTTCATGTCTAAAGCATGTTAAGTATAAAAAGTGTCCTATCTCAAAATGCTTCCCTTCCTGAAGGATCCAGAAATAGGCACAGAAGATTCAAACAGGAAATGCACACATTTCTGCTCTAAAGCCCCTTGCCCTTTTCCCTCGTTAGCTTCAGCTGAACTGAGCTTGCTCCGAGAGTCACTAATAACCATGTGTCCCGCGTACATTTAGAAGCCACCTTGCAGAGGCATTTGTCTTTGCCACTAAGTGTGGAGTTTCAAGAGCAGTTTAGCGTTTCAGTTACTGTTTCTGGCATATCGCAGAAGCCCAGCTTTGTAAAATTAATCACTTTCACTTTTTAAAAATAATGAATTTTCATGTCATAACAGACGACAAAAGCATCTGGCACTATTTCTTTTTATATGCTATACAATGAAAGTAAATTTACTAATGATTTTTAAAACAAATTTTATAAATGTATAGATAAAATGTAATAAAAGAAAAACAGCTTCAGTTGTTTGTAAATTTGGCGATACGTTGACACACAGGAACATTTTATTGAATCCTAACACATACTGAGGCTACATATAAGTGGGGTGATATAAGGCATCAAAATCATCTCCTGTCAGTGTTCTACCACACCTAAAAAGTCAACAATGAGAATAGTCATTAAAATTTTTCTTTTTCTCCCTTTTTTATTTATTCATGTATTTTTATTTTTAGAGAGAGGGAAAGGGAGGGAGAAAGAGAGGGAGAGAAACATCAATGTGTGAGACATTTATCAATGGTTTCCTGTTGTGCGCCCCCAGCCAGGGACCTGGCCCGCAACCCAGGCATGTGCCCAGACTGGGAACTGACCTTTTAGTTCACAGGCCAACACTCAATCCACTGAGTCACACCAGCCAGTGCTAAAAATTTTCTTAGCATACAAACATTTTTACTGTGGTAAGTCATTCTGTTAATTTTATCTAGGACTTCATTACTATCTGTCATCTAGAGGAAACCATGGCCCTGAAGAAATGGCACACATAACAGGTAAGTTTGTATGGAGAAAAAGTTCTGCTCCAGAAAAAGGCCCACATCTTGATATCCCAAAGTAGGGACCCAGCCAGGGTTCCCTTGAGTCAACCAGGGATGTCTGCCTCATCATCTTTCTCTACAAGTTCCAATCTCAAGGAACTTCCCTTGAGTTGGGAAAGAGGTAAAGAAATTTAGCAGTGTTAGTCAAATCTCATATATATGTCTTGCTAAGTAATGATTCTAAAAGACAAATCCCCAAAATTTCTACTCACAGCAAAAAAGAGGCAAAGATTTTGTTCAGATATAAAGAATATTATGATCTTATAATGAAACAACATTAAGTAAATTAAGAAAACATTTCCTAAATGTTTCAGTGAGGATAACAAGAAACAGAGGCATTCATTTCACTCTCCTTTCCAACACCACCAAAACTAAAGAAGTACAGGGGAAAACAGACAGCAGCATCAAAATTTGGGAAGCTGAAAACAAAAGAGACCAATGGCAACTGATTTAGTTCCAAAAACCTGAATCCCAATACAGTAGGAAAACTAAAAACCAACTCAATTTATTCTGCAGGATCTTCAGGTGACATTGCGAGTAGCGGCAGCAGGAACGTCTGGAACTTGCAGTTAGAAAGACTAGGATAAAAGCAGTTTGATCTCCCTGTTCAAATGGGGAGCGACTGCTCTTTCTCGAGGTTGGTGATAGAGCAGGCATTCATGCTCTGAAGAAAGTAAAACTTAGGTCACTAGACTACGAACATGCATGGCACAGTTGGGGGGATAGCTGTTGTACCCCAAACAGTGAATTTATCACCTTTATAAAGAGTGAATACTTATTGCAGAGAACCCCATCTCCCTTACCTTACTTAGTGCTGAGAATGCTGGCGACCAGGCTCTGATCCATCTGGCAGGAGATTAGTTGTCTCTTTCCTGGTGAATCTAACTCAACAGGTGAACTTGCCCACCCAACCTCCCCTACAATGAAGTATAAGTCACTAAGCACTATATTCAGTACATTCAATGAGTTTTTTAGTCCATCATGCTTAATCATGGGGTTAAGTCCTCATGCTTAATTGTAGGCTTAGACAATCAAGGATTACCAGTTATCGAGGGACTCTTCTAAAGTGGAAGATACAGACAAATACAAACAGAAAAAAAAAAAAAAGCAACTTGGAAGAATCAAAGACTTTTTCTCCCTGAAGGGAGAAAAAATGCTTTAAAAGGAAAAAATGTCATTAGTATCTTTAGAGTTAATTTTTTAAAAAAGCATCCATGAAACAAGAACAGGATGCCATAAACAGTAATTCTCAGAAAACACAAAAGTCCTTGGGATTTAAAAGCTTGTTAGAAGAAAAACAAAAAACCTTATAAGACAGGTTACAAGATAAAGTTGAAGAAAGCATCCCTGAAAATGGAACAGAAAAAACAGAGATGAGAAACGTATAAAAGATTAGAAAAGCAAAGGAACAGAAAAGGTAGAACAAATGGAAATCAGTAAAATAATTCATCAAATATTACCAGAGTTTAAGAACTTGAGTTTCCATATTAAAAGAACTCACAAGCGCTCCTCTCTCTTTCTCCTCCACCCGACCCCTCCAGAGCATGCCTGCTTGAATCTTTTTTTCTTTTGTCTCTGTAACTTGTTTCCTTAGCCCAGGCTTTCATGGCTCACTCTTACTACCTCTATAACTTTCTAACCATCTGATTGAATCTCTATAACTATCTTTTCAGACTTTCAAGGTCTCAAAGAATTTATTTCCCATGTATCTTTTTTTTTTTTTCATCCAAAGACATCCCTTTAATGATACACAGTTTGGGTGCCAGACTTCCTGAGAAGAATAAAATCAACTTGCAAACACTGAGTCTAGAATGAGCCTGGTTAATAAATACTAACTATGTGAGTTTAGATTCTCGTGGGCCTGCAAAGACAGTCACTGGAGGACCCAGAGTTACCTCACTGCCCTACATGTCCCTGATCTGCAGTGAAAAGGTGCAGGCTTATCAAAGCATCAGGGTCCTTGTCTTCTTTTTTTTTTTTTTAACTTTTTTATTGATTATGCCATTACAGTTCTCCCATTGCCCCCTTCATTCCCCTCCACCCTGCCAACCCCCTCCCACCCACACTCCCCCTCTTTAGTTCTTGTCCATGTATCATAAGTTCTTTAGCTTCTACTTTTCCCACAC